>VNJS01014619.1:0-31495 GCA_008042575.1 Drosophila watanabei
CAACGAAGCGAGATGAATGACCTCAATTTGAATAGTTGTCCAAACTCGTAGAAGTATATATATATATATACGTCGGGGCCTCTTCTGCTTCTCCCCGAACTCCCAGAACTCTCGGATGCCATTTAAATCAACAAAAGCCAAAAGCCGCCTACTTTTTGGTTATTTTCTCCTCTTTTTTTTTGACAATCTCTCGCTTTTACTTCTCCGACGTTCTGTTTTCATGTTGATTGCATTCTTGTAAAATTATTCAAATGCTCCACAATTTTCGGGGCCAGTTTTCTCCCATAAAGCTGGAATCGGGGTTATAATTATAGCTGAAAGGAGTGGCTGCCTCGACGCCTTCTCTCCATCTCTCTCGGTAACCGTCACTGAAGCCATCATCATTGCCGCCGTCGTCGTCGTCATCATCATCATCATCATCATTGCTGCTGTCGCTGCTGCCACTGCCTCTGGCATCGTTTTTCTTTTTTATCTATTTGACACAATTCTCTGGGCAAAGTTGAGCTCACCCCGCCCCGCCGGCACTTCGCCCAGATTTCTGTTTAGTGACACAGTTTATATTGCGCGGAGCATGGAGCCGCGTTCCACTTCTCGTCCCCTCCCTCCGCCCTCCTTTCGGTGACTACCTAATTAGATAAAAAACGGAAAATCCTGGGGTGCTTTGGATTTTTACTGATTGAGTGGTTTGATCAAAGCCACAAAGTAAATTATGCAGAGGGAAAATAAGTAAAGAAAGGAGGTAGTATGAAGTAAATAACAAAAGTACTACCTTTTAGAAATATTTTTGAAGTATTTTACCTTTAAGTATTACACTCAAATAAATATAATATTTAAACATATAAACATATAAACATTTTTTTATTAGTATACAGTAGCAAGTACTATCTTTTCTAATCAAGATAAGCATCTCTTAGACTTTAACCGTTTCAATTGTCAATTTAAATTAATAATAATAATAGTAATATATTAAAACGCTTATTGAAATTCACTTTAAAAATGCAGTTTTCAAGCATAAATATTTTATAATCAAATGTTATATGCATTTTCTTTATAAATATATAATTAAATGAGTTTATAATTAAAATAAAAAAGTGTGTACTTTGTGAGCACAAAGTTACTTCTACAAAGGAAAAAGAGGTAATTTTCATTACCTAGATAGTATCGAGTATCTCTCATATCTCTTATAGGTATTTCTAATCAAAACAATAAATTTTTTCATTTTAAACATTTCCGTTTTTTTTAATAATAATTAGTTATATTATTAATAAAATAAATATATTAATATGGCTTTTGGAGTTTTTCTTATAAATGCAGCTCCCAATCCTTACTTAAATACTTGTTTTTCTTCCACTTTAATAACTCCTACATTACCGAACAAATTCAAGTCTCAAGAAGTACTTTTGTCAGTGCAAATGCCTCCCATAATGGCTAGAAATTTAGATAAATGACCGGCGACAAGGCTTCATCAGAAATCTGTAATAACTGCTAGCTTCACGTCGGCCAATAAACATTTCAATTAGCCAGCCGATTAACGCAGATTATCATCATCGTCTGCTGCCTGCCAGCCGCCAAATATAAGTATATACACATATATGGATTCGGTGGAATTACCAGATCATTAAACGTATTTTGAACCTGCTCGAAAAATGATTTTTGGTGTAACCGCATTGATGCGTTTTTTTTTTAGTCTGAATCGAAATTTAAATTGTGTTTCGGATTAAGCGGCTAAAAACAGTAAAGAGCGTAGATTAAAGAGCGTTTAATGGCCGGAAGCGGTTCTAACTGTAAACAGCGAGGCCGGGCAACGGTGCGGATGAGTAATGCCGCCGAAATAAAGCCGCCAGACTAGCGACTTCGAGTGGTCTCTTATCAAATATTTGCACTAAATTGTGCGGCTAAATTAGAACAAAACAAGAACAACGCCAGCCGGCGGCACAAGGCAGACGGCAGCCACCAAAAAAATATATATGTATATAGTATATAGAAGGAGGAGTAAAAAAATAGAAGAGGCAAAATAGGTTTCGATGCTCCAATTTGATAAGCGGCGAGGAGCGCATTAGCAATTAGCGAATTAAATGCCGGCCCAGCGAGCGCGCGTTTGTGCTATAAATGTTTCAATGAACTAAAAAAGCCTTCGGCTGCCCAGTTCAGTTCATCAGTTCATCGCTTGCTCCGTTCCTCAATCCCTCCGCTGCTCCATTCCGCAATCTCTCATCTCTATCTTGGCTGTGGAGGAGCCTTAATGAAAAAACAAACAATTAAATTAGCCAAGAGGCAAACGTCAGGCTGCCGCCGAAGACAAAAATGCGAATCGACAGCGCAAAACTAGAACGCCGCCGCATTTGTGAGATGCCAAAAGAAATACGCAGATACAGATACACCCAGCGATAAAGCAGCAGCCACACAGATACACAAATACGAATTCTATAAGAAGATGAGATCAACGATCGCCGGGTGATCGATCGGTAGGGCAGCTGCTGCCAGGCACCCAGTCAGCCAGTGAGGCAATCAGCCAATCCAATCGAATCCGCCCGTGATTGATTGAATTAATAATACAAATTAACAGCGCCAAGTAGGTAAGATCAATGGTCGAGAGCCAAGTGGAACGCTTTCATCCGCAGAAGCTGCCGGAGTGTCTGCCAGCGATCACGATACGGCCCGATACGGATCATAATAGTGCGGATCGGATCATCGGCGAGTAGTATGTGGATCGATCACTCAAGAAGCTGTGATCACTAATTGAGAGAACAAGGAACACTTGTCAACCTGATGGCTTTATTTCTCTAGAGAACTTTGAGTACCTGCCATAAACTGCTAAAAATTTGCATATCAAATCTATCAGTATAAAGAAGTGTGCTATTAATAGTGTTCTTTTGATTGATGTACAAAAAACGTATAATAATTTAAGAACAATTCATTTTAGATTACTAATTATAATTTTTTATGCCTTCACATACTCATATTTCTTTCGTAACGGCTCCTATTTAACGAACCTTGATCTTTCGATATGAAGCATATACTCTATTAAGGCTGATTAACTTTCACTTGATCCTGAGTAGCAGTAAGACAACAATCAGAAGCTTTGATCCTTAATTAAGCATAACATTTTGATAGCTTCTTATCGATGAATGGCTTAAGTTAGCCCATCAATTTGATGATGCCATGTAAGTCTGTCTCCCCAGCATAATCAGATCCCCCCAGCATCGATATCAGCAGCTTCCTGTCCAGCGCAATCCCTCCACTGGCTGGCTCCCGGCTCAGCATAATAAGATCAACATCAGATCCGTCACCATATTGTCAATGGAAGTCAACAAGAGTCGTTGTCTTCATTATGATGAGGAGCTCTCTGGCCCAGCGACTGCAAGACGACTCACAGACGATCATTGACCGGGACGTAAAGTTGCAGGCGCGTGAGTGATTTCCTCATCCAAACCCCGATCCGCTCCTGCTACTGCTGCTGTTGCTGCTGCTGCTGCTGCAGGAGGAGCCCAGGGGCACTGGCCAGTGGCTACCGATCGGGGGGATTGCGGAAGAGGGGCTCGGATCAGTGCGTTGAACTATAAACGTCGTTCTTCGTTCCTCGTTGTTCTTGTTGTGGCATTTCATTCTTGACTTTTTGTTTGGCAACGTCATCGTCATCAGCAGCAGCAGCAGCAGCCACCAAGCCAAGCCACCACGATTACGATCGTCATCATAATGAGAGTCTGGCCCGGAGTTTGCCTGCTTGTTTTGCAATATCATAATCAGTGGGGCCCCCTTACTCCGCCCCGCTTCCCATCGAACTCCGTTGCTCATTTAGCAATTCGGATTCGGTGCAACGAACGCGAATTTCGTTTTTTCGGTGAGTTGCTCTGACTCTGACTCTGTATCTGTTGTTTTGCCCCTCGATTTCCTCCCTCTTCAAAGAACAGTGCAAAAAATAATGCTGATATAGAGGTTAGTTTAAAAACAAAACATAAGTTTTAGAAAAAAATAATGTTGGAAATGAGGAGAAATAATATAAAATACATATGAATTGAAATATATGTTTGTTGTTATTGACTTTGCGTAACTCAAGTTTTTAAGAAGTAACTTAAAATTCGCAAGTAAGATTTCTGTAGCTCTTTAGTACACTTATAAAAGCGCAAAAATGTTATAATAAATAAATAATAAAGAAAAATATAATAATATTGGAAGTAAAAAGCTATTTACTTGAAAATAAAGGGAACAGAATGTATAAACAACCGGCTGCTTTTGTTTTTTGACAAAAAGAAGCTCTGTTTATAGTCGATTCTCCAAGTAAGCATAATATAAATGTAAAATTGTTCGTACAAAAGTTATAAGAACACTATTCCACTATTTTTTCTCTCTGTATGCTGTCGATCAGCTGTGGAACGTTAATGTTGCTGCTGCTGCCTCGAGGTCGATCCCTCGCCGTGGATTGCTATCAAAATGCAGCGCTGTCGTTGGTGCCTTCACCCTTTGCAGTCGTCGCCTTGCCGCCGTCTGTCCGCGGGACCCCCTTGCCCCCTGCTACTCCGCTCCTGGAAGCCTGCACACTCCGCCCCTGTGCTCTGTCCGTCCGTAAAGTGTCAATGCACTTGTTCTTGTTTCAGCCTTTGTGCTGGCGAGTGTGTGTGCGTGTTTGTGCGACTGTGTGATTGTGTTTGCCGGCGCGGTGCGTATGTGTGCGTGTATGCTTGAGTGCGTCGTCTTCACGTGCGTCGCCTCCTGCTGTTTGGACTGCCCCGTTCCCCCGCTCCCCAGCCCCCCAGCTCCTACCCAAATCCCTCTTGGGTCTCACTCACTGCCGGGCACCCAGGTTGGTTCAATCCTTTTGGCTTTCCGTTTTTTCAAGCACTGGTCCTCCTCCAGCAACGGATGCACTGCGACAAAGATTCATAAACTAACTGAGAGATGGTGCTAAAATGTAACTATGGTTCTATCTATCTATTAAAATGGAAGATAATAGATGATAAATTACTAATATTCCAAATAAAATGTAAAAACTTAGAGATCTAAGTTAGCAATATATCTTTGACTTGTGAGGGAAAGTTCAGACCAAAGGGGCTTTATATAAGAGAGAAAATGACTTACATTTGTAGTAATATCGCTTTTTTCAAGTTTTCAAAAAAATTCTATTCAATGATCTATAACTAAAAAAAAACAACAACAAAGGAAGCTAACTTCGGAAAGCCGAATTTTATGTACCATTGAATGAAAATTTACCATAACTCAGCCAAAAATGCATTAATTTCAATTCGGAAAGCTTTTCGATGCTAGTTTTTATTAGGCTAAGAAAACGACATTGCATGTTTAAAATTTTAAAAGTTCAAAATTTGTTGTAAATTTTGGAAAATTTTGACGATGTAACCGCTTATAAAATTTCGAAAAATTGAGTAAAATTTTCCTTCGTTCAAACATGGCTAAATCGACTCGGATGTAAATGGTGATCAAGAAAATATATGATTATATACATATATGTGATATAATTAATATTGTTAATACAGCAAGGGTATAATAACACGACTTCATATATATTTTTAGACCTTTAAGAAAAATGTACTAATTTTGAAAGAATATTTAACTTCAATTTAAAAGTAATATTTTGTTTAAATTTACTTTTAAATAATTCTTTTGATTAAAATTAAAACTCCTATAACTTAGTTCTTTCGGTGTTTTTTCGCCTTCCTGGCAACCGTCGTCTGCCTCGAGTACCGTCTGCCCCAGCCCCTGCCACCATTCCTGACCCCGATGACGCCTCTGCGACCCCTCCTGCGGGCAACCCCTGGCTGTGTGTGTGTGTGTGTGTTGGGTCGTTGCTTCGTTTCATTTCGTTTCGTTTCGTTTCGTTTGTTCGCTGGCTGCCTTTGCACTTTGGTGCATCCTTGTCTGGCGTTTGAACTTTTTGTTACTTTTTCGCTGCGTTGTTTGGCGTGCAATCTTTGTTCGGCAGACGTCTGGCCAGAGTGTTCGAGTGTGAGTGTGTGTGCGTGTGTATCTGAGAGTGTGCGTGGCGAGTATCTGTGTGCATTGGCATTTGACTCCATTTAAAGTTTGCCTCGCTTTATTTTGCAAATAAAATTAACTCCAGCGATTGCCAGCAGCATGGAAGTGGAAGTGCAAGTGAAAATTTGCAGAAAATGTGAGTTTTCCAAGTGCTTGTCTCCATCTCCCTCCACTGATTGCTTTTTGTGGCACCTTCCCCAAATCCCCCGCCAGTGCAGTCAGTGTTGCATTTGCTAATGAGCCACGCATAAATATGAAATGGGCACACATTAGCTCAGGGGTTAAGGCAGGCAGACGAGGCATTAGTATCTTTAACTATTCAGGCGAGAGAGAGTGCTATGTGTGTCTAGCAGACTTTGTTGGTAAGTGCTTTAAGTAGACTTTAGAGACGAGGCTTTGAGATTTATTACTGGAAAGTGACAGGAAGTGAAGCTAGGAGTAACTACTAACTGAAGATATAGAAAGCATTCAAACCCTTCTTAAATTTGTCTCAACCATTTAATTGCTTTAAGTCTGAATACTTAAAAAGATGAAGACCCACTTGTCTTATCCATTTTAAGCAATTTACGAATTTAGGAGCTGCGCCCGCTTTAACCCAAATAGTCCCACTCGTTGTCGTGTTGGACGTGTTAAAGATTCGGATGCAGTCATTTCCCAGCGACCCCGATCCACGCGCTTAACCCACTTTAAACCCGTCTCATTTCGGGCACACTGTCGCTGTGGCCATCGCTGGCAGAGTCATTAGCCAGCCGACAAAAACTCCATTTCCATCTCCATCTCCATCTCCATCAGCTCCATCTGCGTCTTTATCTCTATCGAACGAGTATGTCTCGAAGTCGGCCTCCGTTGTCTGTTGCTTGTTTTTTCCGCTGAGAGCCATCAACGGCATTTAATAGGCTCATCAACACACGGAGCCGTCGCTGCAGCTCCACCCAAGCAGCTCCCCCCACTCCTAAGGCGAAAAGTCCCCTTGAGAAACGTAGTAAAACCCCCCTGCCATAACCCCCCGTATATCTTCTAACCGACAAAAACCACCTGTACAACATTTTAATACATTTTGTAATAAAAACAGAGGTCATTAAATGGCGACGAGCTACACTGGAGGAGGATCCCCTTCTAGCTGCTACTCCCCCAACCGAAAACAGTTACTGCCGACGCCCCTACATCCACTCTATTGGGTTCTCTTTCAGTTTGGTTGAGTGTAGTTCAGCTGGGATCCATTCGGTGCTCGGTTCTATGTACTCAGTTCTCGGTTCTGTTCTGTTTGGCGCACTGAATGGAGCAGAGGAGCCGACCCGTCTCCATTTGTGGCAGGCAGGCCATCGTCATGGCCATGGAGAGCGAGAGCTATAGCCCCTATCTGCCACTCATATGTGGTTAGTTTTAGCTAAAATAGTTGTGGTTTTGATTTAAGAGTAGTATATAGTCTAGATTTTAATATTTAATCACTAAAAATTCTTATGTAAAATTCATTATAAATTCATAATAAAAAATTTGTATAGCCTTAAATTAACAAATATTTTAAGTGCTTCTGTTTCTTTGCTAACATCATTATTATCCACTGTGCCGTGGTTATGCTCGCCACCTTGCCTCACTTGCGGTTGAATCTACAGACTAAATATGGTTATAAACTATAGTCTCTGTAGAGAGAGGTCCCATAATGGGGGTGTCTTTTGTCTGGCACTCGAGTTCTTTCAATTTAGAGGTCACTTTGGGCCACTACCAACGGCTGTTACCAACTCAACAGAGTATCGGTTTCTGCGAAAAAGTATCTTTTTGCTGTTGCTACTCGACCTGCCAATGCAGCGAAGCGAATCCATTCTGCGGCGGCTGTCAGTCCAAATCAAAACTAAAACAGTTTGCGGTATATTCTTGGCACAAAACTGTCAATTATGACGAGGGCTAACCAAACACACACACTCAGTTCACTGGCCCACAAAAGTTGATTTTGAAAGTTCTTCTCCGATTGAGTGGCGTTTTGGTTTCTATTTGAAATAATCAATTTCAACCCGAACTGAGCTCTCTCTTCTATAGGGTATGGTAATATTTGGATATTTGGCAAACGGTTGACACATCCAATCCATATAAGTTCATTAATGTCAGCGGACAATACAATTTCAAAGATCCCGCCCATCAGCTCGGCTCAGCCCAGTTCGTTTGCTAATGACAATACACACACACAAAGCAGGCAAAATGAAATTATAATGAATAAATAACAAGAAATAAGCAAACACATCGCATGAACAGAGAAAGAAAAGTTCATTTGGTTCGAAAAACAAAAATCTTTTATATATAAAAAAATACTAACTTTAAGGAATAAAGAAAGTATCTTAAAAATGAATCCAATATTCTTCAAAGTACTTTAATTGCTAGTTTTATTTAATCGCATTTAAACAAATAAATATGAATATGCTACCAGCTAGTAAAACATTTTCCTAAAACCTTTAATAGTATAAATATTTACTTAGCATAGCTTAAGCCCCCTAAAAGTTCATATTTTTTCATTTTCCTTTGGTTTTTCCCAGTGCAAGAGCCGAGAGATACAAATGTATCTGCTGGTGTACAATGGCCACTCGCTCGGCAAAGAAATATGTAGGTCAATTTTGTAATAAACTAAAAGAATTCGGGAGAGATTCTCCCAGGCTGTATCATCTAATGAGCAGGCCCCGGGATCCGTAGGAATTAGAGCCGCAAATGATTTCAGCTGATTCTGGGCGGCACTTGAGTTATGACCGCTTTTATCGCATCACATTTTAGCTCCTTCCCGCGGCTAACCTGTCTCCGTCTCCAGCTCCGTCTCCGTCTCAGTCGCCGTCTTGGCCAAGTCAATTACCCTGAGTTGGGTAATTGGCCCCAACGCTAACTGTTAATGGGCGCTTGACTTGGCTCGGGCTTAACGGTAACAGCAGCAGCAGAAGCAGCAGCAGCCGCCGCTCTGTGACTTTTTGGTCAATGAGCTTCGGATTCAGCCGGGGACTCGGATTCGGATTCGCACTCGGACTCGGATCCGTATCTCATGGATACATATTTTAGTAGTGGCTGTGCTAGTTTAGCTAGCTGGCCGGGCAGATGATTTCATGCTTTTGAGATTTAATTGTTATTCGTTCGGCCTGTCGTCTGTGTGTGCCCGTCATTCGCTGGCTGCTAGCTAGCTAGTTTTTTTTTCAGATTTTTAGATTTTTGTTTTCTGCCTTTGTTTCTGCTTTGCGTTTTAGTTTCATTTTTGGCTTTGGCCAAACCTTGAACCGCACGCGTTCAGTTTATTGGCCGCTTTTTACTACAAATACCGTTCGCTGGCTGGTGGCTCGTTCGCTTCGCTTGGCTTCGACTGACTTTTCGATGATGACGCCGCCGAACGCTGATTATGACGACGATAAAGATCATCATCGGCATTCTGTTGGGTTATTCGCTTGGCATATATTTGCTCGGGCCAAAGCCCAAGTGTGTGTATCCATCCTCGGAGGAGGTAGAAGGAGAGAGAGAGAGTTCATGCTCCTGTGACTGTGCCAGCTCCTGCTCCTGCCCTCGTTTGGTTTACCTGGCCAAAATGTTTGTTGCCGGCTGCCTGCTGCCTACTTAACCCAGTTGTTGTTGCATATAATTTATTTATTAGTGCCGGGGAAATGCTTTTTGCCTTTGATACCCTTTACGAAAAGGATACTGTCAGCGGTATGACTTGACTTGTAGCATCGGGCTGGCTTTACTTGTAGTCTTTCTTAAGATACACAAAATATAAACCTCTTCAGTTAAGTTAATAAATCGAATGGGAAAGCGATTTCCTAACTTAACCTTCTTCGCCAGCTAGGGCTCAAAGCTTTATATTAACTATCCAAATTATTTGAAGGGTATCTGCTAGTCGTTTTTACTTTTGCTTAGAGCATTTGATTCGCTTAGCAAAAAAAAAAGCTGAAAACGCACAAGGACAACACTTAATGTTAATGAACTCGGCAAACAAGTGCACGGGTGTGAGTTCGAGTATCTCCATCTGTATCTGTATATCTATGTATCTGCGTATCTATGTATCTCTCTCTCTGGGCATTGTTTGTATAGTTTGCGAATTTGTCAACTATTTTATGCGAGGCCCCGGCCATGTGTATGTAGATAAACCGTATTACACACACATAATGGACACAAATGTATGCAGAGAACCGAGATTCGCCCGGAGGGGGGAAACTCGGGTGCACTGGGAGAAAATTATGATATGATAAAGTTGGAGATCTTACCTATATCTTTGAGGAAGTATTTAAAGGGCTTCAAGTACTAAAATAAGTCTAGTAGTGATTTTATTTAGTAAATATCCTCTATATATCAATATTTGCTTAAGATCTTTTCTATCTTATGAAGCCATCAGAATGTGAGATTTCTCCTTTTATAGTAAACAATTTTGTTTGTAGTGCACGAATCAAGGCACGAGCTGCATCTGGAGCCGAGCTGGACTCCGCAGAAGTCGCCGAGACAGCTGCTAATGGGCACCAATAGGACTCTGGGCTCTATGCACCTGTTCACCGGACAACTGGCAACTGGCAACTGCAACTGGCGGCGGTGTTTTTATGTTTCCGGTTCTGATTAGAAGCTGGGAATTCAAAAGCGAGACCCAATCCGCATCGGGAATGCAAATCAATTGCCCGCGGGCAGGAAAAGGAGTCAAATCACAACAGAGAAGGGAACAAACTAAGAGAAGGGGGCAGGGGCAGCGCAGCGAAAACTGGCGGATAAACAAACGCCAACCAGTTTCGCAAACGAAACCAGTTTTTTGGGGCCGCGCTGTAAGGTTTGAAGTCAGAAGGAAAAATGGAAATTTGCAAAATACTCGCTCGCGAAATAGGAAGTACGATTTCGCCCCACCACAAAGACAGGAAGTAATGCTGGCGACCGATGAACCCTGATTAGTCAGCGATGTCAGTGCGAGGTGATAGCTCTCCACTTCCCTGGCTCCCGCTGCTTGGCTTGACGTGACATTGCGTATACGCCGCGTATGCTAAATTCGCGAGGCATCCTCGCGTCCTGTCTCCCCCGGAAATGGCTTGAAAAATTTACCATTCAGCTGAGAGGTTATCCAAAAATAGGCTCCTTCTGCTCCGGCTTTGCTTTTCCTGCTGCGTGCGTTGGCTCCTCGTCTCTTTTTTGATTTCGGAAACTTCACTTAAGAAACTTTTTTTTGTATTCTTTTTCTTGTCGTTTTCTCGCTTTAATTTCACTGCTCTGCTTTTGTTAAATTTTATTTTTATTCTGTAACTTTCGGCTGGATTTCTTTTTTGTGGGAAGAAGAGTTCTTCTCGCGGGCTGATTTTGAAATTCAAATCACACAATGAATGCCCCGAAATCAATTTATGCAACCGTCGGCTTTTCGGTGGGTGTTGTTTTGTTGTTATTGTTGTGTTGCGAATATTTATTGATATTGAATTAAACGCACTTTATTTTTAATTTATTTTTATTTTGAAGGGAAGTTTTGTGTTTTCTTTGAAATTGTTTAAATAATTTCTACCTAAAGAGTGGCTGGATATATGTGTTTGCTTGGAGTTGGGGTGTTGCTGCTGCTGTTGCTGCTGTGTTTAATGTTACTACTGCTGCTGCTGCTGCTGCCGTTTGGAGCGTTCGCGTGTCGCGCGCTTGGAGCAACGAGAGACAACTGAAAAGTGTTCCGCTGCTGCTGTTGCTGTTGCTGCTGCCGCCGCTGCTGCTGCTGCTGCTGCTTGTGCTGCTGTTGCTGCTGCTGCTGCTGCGGCGTTCGCGTGTCGCCCGCTTTGAGCAATGAACAGTGCTGCCAGCTCTTCGGGTCTTTCAAAAGCTAAACTATAAAAACCCAACATACTGTGAATGGTAGTAAAGATTTTAGCCTGAGTTGACAAGACAAATGAAGGGAGATGTTGAGAAACTTAATTATCGGCTTTTGTTTTAAACGGACGAACAGATCAAGGAGGTATATACCCCATATTCTTCTGCTTGTCACAATCGTTGTCGGTAAACACTAAGCTTTTGAATAGCGTAAAATATGTTAATTCTGTGTGGAAATAGGGTATTTTTCGCTATCTGCTTATTATAAAATGTATTATAGCTTGATCGAGTGCAAAAATAGCCAAATTGGCTGCACTGACAACGAGAAACAACTGAAAACGACAGCGAAACGAAGGCAACGAAGAGGGCCAGCCGCTCAGTCGCTGCCTCTGTCAACGTCGACTTTGGCAGAGGCAGAGCTTTTACAACAGCACCAGGCGGCAGAGGCAACCGCAGCAGCGACTGAAGAATACCAGAAGCAAAACAAAGAAGCGAAAAGAGCAGGCCACGCAGAAAAAGAGAGAAAGAGAGACTCGAATCAGCGGGAGAGAGCTTTCAGCGCAGCAGAACTTTCGAGTGCAGCTCTGCCTGCAACGCTGGTGCAGCGACGCCAGCTGCGACGCCGGCAGCGCACCAATTGAAATTGAGTAACAAGATTTGTTGTTAATGCTGCTGCTGCTGCCGCTGGCGCAGTCGCTGCTGTCTGTATGTGGCATGCAACTGCCGCTGCTGCAATCTCTGAGATGCAAAGGCAAAAACCTGCCTAACCGGTGTTAGATGCATTTGCATTTGTTGTTTTTTTCCCCCAATTCCTTCGGCAGTTTGGCAATAAGGCAAGAAAAAGCATGAGGCGAGGCGGCGAGTCAGCGCAAAAAAGAAAAGCCAAAGCCAGCGCAAATGCTGGCAGTTACATAAGCCTTGATTTAGATGATGGCTTAAATGCGCCTGTGTGCGTGAGCTTTGCAATAAGGAAGTGACTTTTCGTGTCAGTTGCAGTTGCAGTGGCTGCTCTTGCGTCCCCGTCTTGAGTCCTGGGTCTCTCTTAACGTTTTTCTTTCGCATCTCGAATCGGTTTTGGATTGCCTGCAGGAAACAGGACGCATCGCTTGACAATTTCCTGCTTCGGCAGCCAGTTTTCGATAGTTTTTCCCACACAAAAAGCGAATTGCATCCGCTGGATTGAGCTTGAGTTGAGGATGCAAAAGGAAAGTTGCACCTTTGATAAGCTAAACGCCTTTTACTCTTGTTTATAAAGAAGGGGAAATAGGATAAACAAAAACAGGCTGAGTAGTGCTAGTTTTCCTTTAGTAGAAGTTTTAATTAAATATTTTTTGCAAGAACCTTGACGAAATCTTAGGACATGACAGAGGTCTAAGTAAATTATAACTTATAATTTTAAATTTAAAAAACAAATATATAACTTTTCTTTTTCTTGAAAAAGTTCAAGTCACATCCATAAACTAATAGAAATGACTTTTAATTTATAGAACTCATAGATTCCAATTCGAAATACAACACCAATGATCTCTGCTTTCTTTTTCCCTCATGCCACCTCTCTCCTTTATGATTTATTGCCACCAACTAGGTCTTGTTTTTCCCAGATTTAGTCCACTAATTGGCGGTTTAGGCAGTGCTAAACATGGGCGAAAATGCACTCCCCCAATTAGGGTGCAACATGCTCCGTTAGAGGGGGAGGACCGGCTAATTTGCCGCACGCAACGTAGAGTGTGTATTAAAAACTGCATTATGGACTGCCGCCGCACATTGCAACAGCAGCAGCAGCAGCAGCAGCAATCTCGGTGTCTCGAGTGCGGACTTCCTTCCTCTCTCGTAACCCCAGCAATTTTTTCCCCGATACCCACGCCCTTTTCGGCATGTCGGGCACGTCTTAGCACGCTGCCAGTTTTGATTTAATTTAGTGGCAAGCCGGGCAGGGCAGCCTCAAGTACTTGGGGCAGTAACAGGGAGCCCCGCCATCGATCACGCAGCTCACCGCGGCCGTCATCATCAGCGTCTTTTATCGAGATCAGCAGCCCAAGCAATTTACGTGACAACCTCAACCTCCATCATGCAACCTCATCTCCATCTTCAATCCCACAGAGAAAACAATAATTCCAAGAAAATGGGTTTGATTTGATCGAAATATGTGTGTTAAGAGCCTATATGATTTGATATATCATTTAAAAGAAAAATGGTTAAGAAGATGTTTACAAGAAGTTCATATTAATGCTTTATTTTGTTAAGTTTGCGTAAGAAATATTTAATTCAAAATACAGAATATTTTCAATTTTTATAAGATATATGAGTTATTTCCACAACTTGTGCTGCGTGCATCTTCAGCTTGATTAAGCAGTTAAATCAAATGGGGAAAACGACAAGGAGAAGGAGAAGGAGGAGGAGGAGCTGGTGAGCGGAAGGTGTTCCCAACAAGCCGCCAAAGTGGCCGTTATCATCATCTGTGGCCACACTCGAGAGCACACCACTCAGCTCCGCAGCACCCGACAAAAAGGTCAACGCATTCTGCAAATCGTAAAGGGAAATGCCACACAGCAGCAGCCACATCAGCGTCAGCGTCAGTGCAACCAGCAAGCAGCAACGAGCAGCAGCGGCAGCGGCAGCAACATGGAAGCCGCGTGTTAATTGAAGACAGGCAGGCATGCAGGCAACCCACCAGCAGGAAGAGGGGCAAGAGAGGAAAGTGGAGCTATAAGTACTATATAGCTGGCCAGTTGGAAATCCAAAACGCTTCACTGATTTCTGCGTTGGCAGCGGCCGCTGCCGCAGCTCTCTGTGAATGCAATGGTCTGAAGTTGCTTCCTCATTTCTGCGGCAGGCACCAAACTCATAACAATGCACAAGGAGAAATTAACTTAAGACTCTGCATTAAATTTACATGAGGCTCGCATGAAGCTAATATGAAGTTAAATAATTACATAATAAAGCAATGATCTTTTACTACTATGGCTATGCATTTTAAGACAAGTTTTAAGTGGATATTAATTCTGCTATTTTGTTGGCTTGTTTTACTTGAGTTTGTATTGGAATTATTATGTAGATTTTGATTTTAAAATTAATTTGAGAATCTCTTTTTCAAAATCAGAAATAAATTAATTCTTATGCTTGTTCTTAGCTTAAAAATGTGGTTTCCCGAATGAAATCTCTTAATAATATAATAAACAAGCAAGTAAAAATAAGTATTTTGTTTTATTTAGGAATAGAATATATGTATATAATAAGTAAAAGATTCCAAAAAACTCACACAACTTGAAATCTTATGTACTTTATGGGAAGTAAATCAAAAATACTTTAATAAATTCAAACTAAAATTCCAGCCATAATTTGTAAACATTTTGGTAATGGAATCTTAGATAATACAAAAATTTAGTAAGTTATTTTTATAACTTGTCCTAATGTTTAAAAAATTATAAAAACTTAACTAAATTTGTATAGCTCTTTCCCTATGTAGACTTTCATCCTCGCCAGATTTCCCGCTCGTTACAATTGCCATTACAGTTACAGTAAATAAGGTTTGTCTTGGCTTTTGCATAGATCCATCCCAGATGCCTTGCCGTCATAAAGATGCTCCAAATTGGTCAAGATTTGGCCCATAAGGCGTCTTCCGGGTGGCAGATTGCCATCAGATTTGGATGCTGCCGCTTAATGACGCGCAAAGTTGCAGATGCAACAGCGACATCATCATGAACAACAGCAACAGCAACAGCAGCAGCAGCAGCAGCAGCAGTATCCAGCAGTAAGAGCAGCAATAGCAACTTGAGCAGCTGCTTATGTTATTGGCAGCTTAATCAAGGCACTTGGCTCGCTTTTCCCCTCGGCTGATAATGCCATGATTGCCGTTGACGTCGTCGCTGGCCAGAATTGCGGAAGCGCCAAGGAAAATGCGTGTTGCTGCTGTTGCTGTTGATGTTGGTGTTGCTGTTGTTGCTGCTGCTGCTGCTGCACTGGGCGTTGAACCCAAGGGCGGGTGCCGCCGCTTCTGACGATGCGTTGTCAACTATTGTGTGCATACACAGCAAGAAAAGGGGGATAACTTTTTAAGTATTTTAATTTTCACTAACGAGAAAATTTATTACTTATACAAGTGTTATTACTGGTATTACTGGTATTATTCAAAAAGTAAAGAAGGCACTACTCTGTACTGTCATTAAATATAACCTATTAAAACACATAATAAACCTCCATCCAACTATTTACTTAATATTAATTAAGTAATTTTTTCCAGTGCCTGAACTGCGGGTAATGGCATCGCATCATAATCATTTATTTTTGCACTAGACAACAACACAAAGTGCGCTGGCTAATTTTATAAACTTCTTTTCTTCTGCATCGTCTGTGATTTGTTTTTCGCTTCACATTTTTTGCACTTTGCATATACATTTTTATGATATTTACTAAGAAATTCTTATGCAGGGCACGTTGGCCGCTGAAAGGGAGGGGCAGGAGGAGCAGGAGGAGTAGGGGAAAATCCGCAGTGATTGACATTTAGAAGTCAACGTTCGTTCGGGTGGCTTTGTTGCTCTGCCCTGGCCGTCATTGTCTCTTGTGTAAAGAGCGGCCACCTGCAGAAAGCCCCCACAATCCCTCCCATTTCCCAGCATTTTATTTTACTCGAAAAGTGTGCGACATTTCTCGGCAATTTGTCGATGGGTTTATGACATTAATTATTGCCGAGGGCAGAGCCCTTCCTCCACCCCAGATAATTGCTAAATGCACTTCGATCCACAAATCGATTGGGCCAATAATTACCTATTGAGTTCGCAGGGAAAATGGGTTAAGTGCGGATCTACTAATTTGTATAATTGGTCACAAATTGCTTGTATATTTTTCGGTTTGTAGGTGTCAAGGTTGCTTATTAATCAAACAATGACAATTTCTGTGCAATGTGTGCGCCGAGTTTGCTCACCTGCTCACCTGGGATCTCGGTAAATAGAACCAAATTACGCATATTACGTTCTCTGGAAATGTACTGACTCGAGGTGAATCTCCTCTTTTTTTGGTCAAAGTTGCAAGTGATGCAGAATGGTGCAAATTGCAGGAGCAAACTCTGTGAATAAGCCACTGTTGATGCGAAGGGTCAGAGGGGTCAGCGAACTCGGGAAAAGGGGGAAATACTAATAATAATGGGGTTCATTCAGATTTTAAGGGAATTATTTCGAGGGTTCAAAGAACTCGAAGGGAAAGAAAAATGCAAATATACTCTAATTGATGCAAAAGATATACTTACATATCTAGAAATATGAAAAAATGTATAATTCTTTCTTAAAAAAAAAAAAAACAAACTAATACTTTAAGCACAAACGTTAAAAGAAATTGATAATGGTTCATATGAGATTTGCATAGTTCCTTACAAAATATAAACAAAATAAAAATATATATAAATGGGACAGGAAGTAATTTTATAGCTAAAATATTATTTACTCCTTTTGTTGAAATTAAATTCAGGTAAACAACCAAAATCAACTTTTTAGTATTTGTCCTGCCTTTCTAAGAATTTTCGCTCCTTTCCTGATAACCAAAAAAGTGTTAAATTGCTAAGCAATATCATAATTTTACTTTTTCGTTTGTTTCCTATCTTTCTTTTTTTGCGAATTCAGCAAGGCGACAAGGTGTTAATTGAACTATAAATAGAGGGACAACTGCGGCAACAATTGGCGGCAGTACAAACGGGTTTCGTTGTAATTGGACGACAGATTGCTCACAACGCCGCTGATGTTGCTGCTGCTGCTGCTGTTGCTGCTGCGGGGCACGCATGCGTAACACGGCAGCAACATGCGACACCCAAGAACAATGAACTGCAGCGGCGGTTGCATAAAATTAACACTGGCAATTAGTCACAGAGAACATGTTGCAACACCTGCAGGCTGCAGCGGAATAATAATGCTCGTTATAAATGCATCGAGATTGACTCACTCCCAATATATGTACAAAAATATATAAAGTATATTCCCCATTCATTCACCTGCAACAGGTGCGGGGGCATTTCGCTTTTGTTGAATAACGATAAATCGCTTAATGATCGCCTGCCTTTTTTCGGTTTCTCATTCTCGGGCCGAGCTGTGTTTACTCAACTTTTCAGTTTATGCATATTGCCGGGCTAAATGTTTATAAACGAGAGTCGCGCAGCAATAACAACACTTTAAATACGTAATTAAAAAAAACAAATTAAATGATATTTTTTGGCAATATTTTATTTACTTTTCGCGCGGTCTTCGTGTTTTGTTGTTCTTTCGTTTATTGCATTTTGTGTTTGCTGTTGCGGCTGATTTGTTTCGCGAAAAGTCATAAACACTGCGAGCATTGGACTTTGGTTTTTTTTCGGTGGGTTATAAAGGGGCAGGAAGGGGCAGAGCGGGCGGAAGGAGGTGTTAAAACGAGGGGGGTGGTGGCGAGCGGAAGCCGCAGCAATGCGCCAACGAACGACAACTGAAAGTGAAAGGCGCCAAGGGGGAATTGGCAAAAGGAAGTGCACAACTCAGCTCTGCGCTTGGGGAGTTCAAAATTCGAAAACGGAATCGGAATCGAAATTCGGCATCCGGAGGTTTGGTGAACTTTCTGAGGAAATCAACAAAAGGTTGAATGCCATCGCGTGCGATAATCGTGAACTGCCAGCTTTGAGGTGAAGATACTCCCCAGAACAAATAATTTCCACATTGATAAGAAGCAAAAGTGATAATTGTAGGAAGTACAAGGAATATACAAGAGAGAACAGAATGGTTTTTTGAATTTTAAATTAAAATGTAACATAGACTCATACCTAATATATAAATCTGAAGTCTACCAGTATGACTTAGAATTCTAGCTAATTAAACATACTTTTCCTGAGAGTTTATTTAATATAAATTATATAGCATGCACAGAATTTTTCTAATAACTTTTCAGCTTGATAAAAAAAATTGCTAGTTATTTTAGATTTGGTTTTATGCATTTCCAGAATTTTCAGTGATTTATTTTCTTGGAATTCCATAAATTTACTAAAAATCTTTGCCTCAGCAAAATTATTTGGTTATCATTGAATTTAAAAAGTTGAAGAAATAATTGAATGGAAAAATGTATTCAATCATTGAAAAATTTATAGATTTCTTGGTCTTTCCAAAATACATTGTTGAATTGAGGAATAGATAGATCTATTAAGTACTTAAATATATGAAATTGTATAGAGTTCTTTGTCTTACCAAAATATTTGGGTTCCTATTGAACTAAGAAAGAAGGAACTATTTAATACTAATTTAGAATATAAAATCTTTCACCAATTTACTAAAACGTAGTCTTACTATTTATTACTTAATTAAATTAAACCTCCCAATAAAAAATGTAATTCATGGAATATTTCTAGACTGATCCCGAATAACCTTAACTGTAATAAAAATAAATCGTTCGACACAACAAATAAAATGTATTTTTAAGCCACGAAGCGTTCATGCAACTTGTGACAGGCGGCAATCAAAGTTCGTGCAATTCTTTCAGAATATTCTCTTCACATTCTCCCGCTGCCGCTTTGCCTATTGCCAAATAATAAAAAGTTGGCTCAAAACAATGGCAGCAGCCGCGATGACTGTGACTGTGACTGTGGCTAAACTTTAATGTAAGCCAAAAGAGACGAACAAAAGACGATTGTCAGAAGCGCAAAAACAGAGCAAGCTGGCGAGCAGCAACAATAGCCAAAAGCCAAAGAACCGGCGACAACAATACTCGGGCTCTTGGATTTGGATTTGGCCCGGTCTCTGGCCTGGTCTGGCCCGGTAACTGACCCAGTTTACGCCGCAATTATAAAGCCCGCCTTGCTCTCCGGCTGCGGTGCTGCTGCTGCTGCTGCTGCTGCTGTTGCTGTCACTGCGCAGGCGCAGCAGCAACATGGAGTTCTTTTGGACTTTATTTTTCGGCGGAGTTCGCTTTGCACTCGATTTTGGGCGTCTAGAAGAGTCAAGAGTCGTGGTTTCGCAGCTGACATTTGATACTTTGATAGTTTGCTTTCAAATTGACTACAATTGAGTCGAGAGCAGTTTGATTCTGTGTTACTGTGTCGCCTTGGCGGTTGATGTTGCTCTAGCTGTAGTTCGTAGCTGTAGCTGTTGCTGATGTCGCCTCTGGCAGCGACAGCTCTGTGCCCATTCCCAAGCAGGCACCAGACAGCAGACAGCCAACAGCCAACAGTCAGAAGTTTGTCCAAAAAGTTATACTATGGCTTTAATTGCATTTTGATTTGCGGCCAATTTGATTGACGGCGGCATTAGAACGAAGCATAGAAAATAAGGCATAGAAAGTGCGCTAACTTTTCAATTAGCCAGCTTCCAGACGAATCTTCTCTCACATAAATTTGATTAGGAAGCAAAAAAATGAAAGTCTGGAGCAGAGTTCAATAATGTTGCTAGAGCAGACAACCTGGGTGGCCCTAGGTCATAGGAAATATTTTAAGAAACTCTTTTTGCACAATCTTACTCATCAAAGTAAGATAAATTATGGTTTCTTGGTTCGTAATTAAGCTGATTTCTTCAAAAGTTATTTAACCTCTAAAGATAATGGCTTCTATTAGTTACAAGTCACTTTAAAAGTCCAATTCAAGAGATTAAAGTAGTTACTTAATTTAGTTAAAAGTTTCGTCTCCTTTCACCCGTTGGCTTAAACAAATAAGTAAATAACTGGAATTACAAATAATGTAAATGTGAGTAAAACTTTATCAAATTGTGTGAGAGAATAATTGGCTTTTGGCGAAAGGGAGGCAGATGTTGATGCCGCTGCTGCTGCTGCTGGCAGTGCTGCTGTGGCTGTTGCTGTTGATATTGCCACAAAATGCCGCATGCCGGCATGAAAACTTTGTGCTGCTGCGTGTTCAGTGTGTTTGTGCTATGTGCTTTATGTTTGACCCAAATTCCAGTAGAGCCATGCAAAGTGTTGCTGTTGACGTTGCCGCTGCCGCTTCCACTGCTGCTGCTGCTGCTGCTGCAACATCCGAAATGCGATTTCTGCTTGGCAAGAGCCGCGCTATTTTTCCCTTTATTTTTATTTTTTGCTCGTTTTGCTCGTACTTTGTTGCCGCTGCCAACAAAAGCTTTGCAAATTAAATAAAAGTCAGGCCACGCCCACTCATATACACACGGGCCCGGCATAATTGCATTTGTTTTCCGCGCGGCAAGGGGGGTAATCATGGTCTGACCCATTAAGTCCTAAAACTCCAACATTTGCAGTGGCTGAAATTAAGGTTTAGCGTTTTTAGCAGCTCTCCAAGCCAAACTTAATTGGAAAATCTCTCACGGCAGCTGTAGGAACAGCCGATGCAACTTGCCACAGCAATCGACAATCTGCAATTGGCAGTTGCTGCTGCTGCTGCAGCATTGCCATAAGCCATTGCCCATAATAACCCCATCCGATTCGACAAACTCTGTGCCAAGTCTAATTAAACCGAGCAAGCAAAATTCAAAAGGCGCCTCCAAAAGCCTGCAACTTGCAACGGGCAACCGCCCACCGACAGCCACATTGCAGGAGCTGCATCAGCATCAGCAGCAGCAGCACAAGCAAACTTGCCACAAAAGCAATTTAAGTAAATTATTGAACTTTCCATATGCATGGGGCCAAAGGAAAAGTCGCAAACTATCTGCCTGCCGGGATAAAGAAGTATTAAAGTGCCCGGAGGGGCACAAATATGGAAAATGGAAAAGTTTTTTGGCCCTGAAACACAGCATCGTTTGCTCTGAAACGAAGCACATCATAAATCTGGGCTAAAAAAATATGACTGCGATTTTGATGGCTAATAAATGGGTTAACTTTCATGATTACACACAGAGAGAAATGCTTTTAGGAATGTATAATCTAAATATTTAATATAAAAACTAATAGATTATGTACGAACTTATAATACAAGATTATTTCTATCCCAAAAATATTATGTAGCAAACTAAATCAACTCCTAGTTTCCCCAATAAACGGAAAATCTCTGCTGTGGAAAATCATGAAGTGCAGCTAAATCCAGCTCCCATTGTCGTGTGGGTCTCATGGATTTCCTTGTGGCTCCGTCTGCGTGGGCGTTGGGGTAAAATTAAGGAAATGTTTGCTCAACACCATGGGCTGGCCGCGTTTGTGGCTTGGCGAGACCGGAGCCATAAAAAACTGCAACAAATGTTGCAGCCAATAGACAAGGCGACTAATAAATGTTGCTCGCGTGCAACAGCAACAATGACAGCAACAGTGACAGCAACATTGCTTTGCCGATTTTTATGTGCCGCTCTCTTGTTTCCCGATCTCTTAAAGCAATTAATTGTGCAACCTCGAATAAATTGCATTCGAAAGCCAAGGGATTCCTCCACGGAGTGGCTGTAGGAGTTCCCGATACTGCTGTGGCTGTTGCTAATGTGGCTGTTGCTTCAGTTGCCGCTGACAAGAGTCATAAAAACTAATTTCGCTCTCGGCCCGTGGGTGGATTCCATGGACTTTGGCTTACAGGAAGTATTTGGCAAAAAGGCAGCGGGCTAAATTTGCGGCCAGCTCGACTTGAACTGCAGTTAAGCCGTGGTTTCCGCCCGCCTCAAATAGTCTGGAGTTTGTAGTTTGCAGTTTGCAGTTTGTAGTCCGCAATCCGGAGTTGTTTATGGGTGTTTAACTAAAAGGCTGGGCGGATCGTGGAACCCGTTTTAAGGCTGGATGAACGGCCTCTGCCCGGGAATTGAGCTTTTAAATGGCCAAATTATCTTAACCAAAGGTTTTTACAACGATTTAAGAGGCATTAGCTAACTGGTTAACCGATGTTCGCTGATTCAATTACCGAAAGTACTGAAATCAAGCCTCAGCGGGAAACACATTAGCAATTGTTATTTAAGGCCACACAGAGAAAATACATTTAAGTTTAGTAATAATAACAAATAAATAATTAATAAAGCTTAAAATACGTATAATTGAGAAAAAAAAAGTTGTAAAAATTACCAGGCTTAAGAAACAACAATAAATTTCACTTCTTTCTGTATTAAGAACTATATCACGTGATTAAAGGCTTCATTTCAATGTTAAAATAATGTTCGTATAAAAAAAAAAAATATCTAAAAGATCCCGAAAACAATAGCTGGTGTCGAGATTAAAGAATTTATGTGACGGTTTTAAATAGTTGAAATTTGCTATATGCATTAGATAAATTTGTTAAATTTATTTCCTAAGAATTCTTCATGTTATTGTTTGTATTTATTTTTATGGTTTGAAATTGTAATAAAATTATCATTACATCTAATACAATGCTAAAACTTTAACTAAGAAAACGTTTAAATGTTTAAATATGAATTTTTTTCGGTGCTAATTACTTCATCCTAAATTGACTCATTCTTTTAAATGTTTTTCGTTTTTTTTTTTGTATTTCTGTGTAGAATAAACTGCTCCTCCGCAGCTTTATCTCAGAGTTGCCAATTTCCCGAGACAACCAACTGACACAATCTGCGATCTTTTGGCAGAAATCTGCCAGCGGTTTCGCGGCTAATAAAGTTATCAAGAGGCCAGGCCGAAAGGTGCAGCCTCCCCTTCACTTTGGCCCCAAATGTCTGGCATTTGGGAATGGCAAATTGGCTTAATCATGTTCCCCGGGCCTAGCTTAGCTGTGTAAAAGGTAAGGTACTCACAATCGCGGCTCATGCCAGCTGAAAGGCATTTCTTGAAACGGCAATACTGGCAACGGTTGCGATTCAGCCGGATGACCAAACACTTGCCGTCCCGCAGGCAGCGGTACTCGATCTGCTTCTGGATGCTGCGACGAAAGAAACCCTGAAAAATACGATTTTGACTATATAATACGATCAAGGAGATGTTTTACCCCGAAACTCACCTTGCAACCCTCGCAGGAGGTCACACCATAATGGTAGCCCGATGCCTTGTCGCCGCAGACTTTGCAGGGCACAAATGATTTGGAGGAGACTCCGTTGTTGTTGTTGTTGCTGTTGGTGTTGTTATTGGTGTTGCTGCTACTGCCGTTGCTGTTGCAGCTGCTGTTGTTGCTGCTGTCCGCTAAACCAAACGATGGTTGCTGCGAGTGTTGCAACTGCTGCTGCTGTTGCTGCTGTTGCAGCTGTGTCGTCGGCGGCTGCTGCTGTTGCTCTGCAAGGGAAAAATACATTTGTTTCATTTGCACATGCTTCCTTCTCCTTCTCCTCCTACTCCTCTTGTTTGGAAAGTTGTCCAGCGACTCAGTTGCTTATGCAATTGCCCCATTGCTCATACGCCCCGTGCGCCACACGGAGTTTTTCTTGCCATTTGCCAAATGAGTTTGCTGTCACCCCGGTATCACCCACTCGAAATCTCTCAGCTGTCACACACACACACTGATACACCATGCAAGTTGCAACACATGGGGCAACACAACAATCAATCGACAACTGTCGCAAGATATGGCTAAATAAATGAAGTTGACGTTGATTTTCCCCGCTGCCAAATTACCCGAATTCAGCTAAGAGCCAACTTAATCTCAGTCATCCTTAAGCCAGCGTTTATTTAACAATCAGGCTGAAATGCAACAGCCTACCGGGTGCATTCAACTCCCCGGCGATGGGCGATAAGAAGAAATGCCAAAAATCACGTATACGCCACCGCCTACAAGCGGCAGTCACGAGTAGGAAAAACTGCAGCCGCACAATTTTGACTGCGAGAGCCAAACGAAAAATTTGCATTGCAAATTGCACCAAGGAAAGGAACAACGCCAACAACAACTACAAAATAAAAGAAAAAGAAAAACTGGAGCCAGACAGCAATGCCTGCTTCTTGGCATTTCATTTCGAATTCAATTTGACTGCATTTCTTGCTTTTATTTTTCGCTTTTCTAATGCAAGAGGAAGAGAGGCAAATGAACTAAGCGCGGAGTTTGAACTGTACACTGGGAAATAAAGAAGGAAATCGAATTGAAATTAAGCTTGCATTGTGAATTAACTGGGATTTAAATCAGGCATAAAATTCTTAAGTTAAGGAACACTTTTAAATGATAATTAAATCAAACTTGAATATAATAAAGCTGTAATGAATTAAGTAGAAAGTTTAGACATGTTAGTTAATAAAATATCTTAATTGTGTAAAGAGTTTTTTATGCCCTATGACTTAAGTTTTCGAATAATTAAAATAATTTCTAGCTAATTATAATGTATTAATTTCCTAGTCCTTCTAAAGCACACATTTAAATACAGTTTTAACCCCCCCTTTTCCGAGTGCATTTGCTGTTGCTAGTTGCCGCTGTGGCAATTGGCGTTGCCACACCTCAAAACTGCGAAACAAAATGAAATTAATGTGCAACTTGCACGCGCCGACAAACAGGCAAAATAAGTACAAAATTTACAACAACAACAGCACAACGGGTACACAACGAGAAACACAAAAAAAAAAAAAGAAATGAAAAGCGGGGAAAACAGGGGAAGCGTTACGCGCTTGTGCAATTGCAAATTGAATTTTCACCATCGTTGTCTGGAAAATGTCGTCGGCCGCGGCCCGGGCGGCAATGGAATGGGCATGGAAATGGGGAATGGGAAAGAGAAGAAAAGCCAAAAGGAGACTCAAGTGCCTGCTTTTCATTTTCGCGCCGCGTTCAAATGCAAATCATTTGGTGGCTTTTGTAAGTTGACAATTTGAAACGCCATTGTTTACCCGGCCGAGGGAAAAGCAAAGCGGGAGAGCGGGAAAACGGCTTGGCATTTCCGCGTTGTCAGACGATAGACGACAAAGACTTCATATTTTCCTCGGATTTTTTCCTCTGCCATTTCCATGTCTTGCATTTATCTGGGCGAAGACAACTGATTGAGTGGAGGGAAATGCCATGGACGACTGCCAGGCAGCAGGCAGCGGATATCAATCGGAGTGTGCAGTGTGGAAAAGCAAGGGAGTTTTCCTCGGGTTTTTGATGAATTCAAAGTCCGTTTTATTCTCCTTCTCCTTCCCCCACCTGCCACCCCGAAAGCCCACAGATTTAATTTACTTGCAATTAGACTTTGCCTGCAACTGCCCGCACTAATTGCTGCAATTAAATGTGGCAATCGCCACAAAGCGGAATCCTTGCCTGCAAGTCCAGGCAATTAGCAACTCCTGCCAAGACAAATTTGTTCAAGTGCTTATGGGTTTTATGACGAAAGGATGATGCACCGTAAAAAAAGTTGTTGTGGAAAATAATTAGTCATTTTATGTGACAAAGGTTACCTGTAGTTCTTTATGACTTGTCTTATTTAGAAGTTTTTAAGCTTGCAGAACATAAAAATCATGTACGACAACTAGAATAACTCGACTTTGTAAATATTTTAAAACATTTAAGGACATTTGTGGTTTCTTTCTTTTATTTCCTAAAATTCCTTTTTTATTTTTCCATTCAAAATACCCTCAAGTTAACTTCCTTCAAGTTTTCCCCGCTCAGAGAACGGCTGACCGTAATAGTTTTCAAAAGAAATTTGTATTGCATTTCCCGGCTGAGCACTCTGTTTCCATTGCAGCAGCCAACAACTTCTGGCCATCTTGGCCCTTCCTAGTGCCATATATCCAAGGCAATTCGAGAGCCGAAAGCCTAAAGCAATTCAAGGCGATTTATGAAAATGAAAACATTTTTTCCTTGGCTTTCAATTGCACCAATCGCGCTCTGGCCACTGCATTGACAGACCTGCAGCAATATGAAAAGCAATTTCCTTGTGGAGGAAAGCCAGCGGAGAAACGGCAACCGACCAATAACAGGGCATTATATTTTCATTTTCACATTTTTCATGCTGCGCTTTAATAGTTTCCTCAAAAGGAGGCGAAACCGAAGCCCCGAACGACTCTCAGTTGTGGCTGTTATGCAATGAATGCAAATTTATTGAACATAATTTTCAACTGCGACAACAATGCTCCGCAGAAACAGCAACGCGGAAGAGTCGCAGGCGAGCGGCGGTGTAGCTTGTTGCTAGTTGTACATGCACCGTGAAAAATTATGCATTAAAAGGATTCTAAATGGTTAAAAGATTACAGCTATAGAGTATCTTAGAGATGTATCGAATGTTCTTTCTTGCAATTTGGGTTTAAATCCTTTTTAACTAAATTTGAATATACCTTGAATAATATTTAATTACCGCATTATACCTCACTTTTCTCTCAGTGTACCTTTGTTCAGATGCGCAGCAGATGAAGATGTTGCTGCGTGGCTGGCGGCGTTGCCGTTGGTGGAGCTGATCGCTGACGAGGATGTATGAGCGTGGCCACTGCTGACACTGACAACAGCGCCTGCGGCGGCGGACCGTCCGAAGTGCTCCGAGCAGCTGGACGACGACGAGGAGGAGACCGCGCCCGATGAGGAGGAGGAGGATCCCGAGGATCCCGATCCCGAGGAGCAGCCGCTGTCCGGCGAGGCGTGGGCGCCGCTGGAGGATGGGGAGCTGCTGTTGTTGCTGGCCGGACCGAACTGATGCACACTGCTGATGGTGTACAGAGCACCTCCACCATTGCTCAGCGTGCTCAGGAGCTGTGTGTGCGGCTGCTGGGTGGCAGGATGTGGGTGCTGCTGCTGCTGTGCTGCGTGTGGGTGTTCCTTTTGCTGATGTGGCTTGTTGCTATGGTGCTGCTCCACCGGCGCTGCTGTCCCGTAGAAGTCGTCGCACTGCAGCAACTGCAGGGGATCCGCCTCGATGGCACTCAGGCAGTCCTGGAGCTCTCTATGCTCGCGCTGCTGTTCCTCCTGCTCTTCCTGCTCCGATTCCAAGCTGTTGGCCTCGCTGTAGGCCCCTTGGGTGGACGAGTCCTCCGGTGTGTCAAAGAAATGCAAATTAAAGTCCGAATTTGCATTGAAATTGACTGGCGGGAGTTGGACTCCTTCAGGGTCTACTGCTGCCTCTTCCTCTGCCTCGTCGTCGTACTCTTCGCGCTGCTCCTGCTCCTCCTCGTCGTCGTCGTCCTCCTCTTCTTCCTCCTCCTCCTCGTCCTCTTCCTCGCCTTCGCTGGGCTGCTCCTGGTCGCGGGCCAAGTCCTTGATAAGGTCCTCCTGCTTGATCTGGAGCTGCTGCTGCTGCTGCTCCGCGGAGTGCTTCGCACAGGTGTCGACCAGAAGATTGGAGCGGATTTGTGCCTGTGCCTCCAGCTCTATTTGGTATACATCCATGGTGCTTGGATCGGTCCGGTCAGCTGGCCATCCATCATCTTCAGCATCGTCCTGATCGCGGAAATCGATGTTGGCAACCCGCAATGGCGCCCGCTCAGCATGTTTGTGGCAAATCCTTGCTATTCTTTGTCCTTTGGCACTTTATGGGGAATTCGTTAAAAGGATTCTCTTCTCGATTCAATTCGATTCTTTACAGTCTCTAAATTATATGAATTACAGCTGCGGTTCAATGGGGAATAGAATTTAAAAACGGGGTCCTTAGAGAGTATTTTTTTATAATTTATTTAACCCTTTTTATTAGCTTTTAAATTCTATTAACTAAAAGAACACTAAACTGATAATAGCATTTGGATTAAACTTACTAACTCCCATGATTTTAAATAAAATCTAAACTTTAAAGCATTTTAAGAAAGCTTGTTTGTTGCGTTTTAAATTTAATTAATATTAACTATACAAAATCTGTAATATTTTCCAATATTAATGGACAATATAAAATGGCATATTTTCTAAGCTTCTTTGAGATCTAAAAACTATCCTATATTCCAATCACTTTCTAATGCTTCTTAATTTAATGAAAGCTTGCAAAATTTCCTCCCTTACTTGTCTTCTAAGCTTCTTTGAGATCTAAAAACTATCCCTATCACTTGCTAATGCATCTTAATTTAATGATTGCTTGCATAATTTCCTCCCTAACTTGTCTGCATTATACTCATAAATAGTTTAATTAAGTGATATATATGATATATATGTATATATATCATATGATGCACAAGTCCCATTTCTCTTTCACAACTTCCACCCCTTCTTCCTTTATATTTGTCACTTGCACTCTGCATTCATAATGGTTTGTTATGTAATGATCGTTATTCTTTTATGGCATAAATTTTCAATTCACTTCCGTGTTGTTTTCAAAGTCCTGCGTTGCAAGTTCAAGCGAATTCCAATTGCGATATTCGGGCGGGCACTCGCGATTCATTGTTTTTAATCGAACATATTGTATCGGAGGATTGCAGTTGATCGCGCGAAACGTATCGAAATCGGAAAGAAACTCTCGCTCGACGAGATCCAAGCGCCAACTTCGCAGCGCTCCAAATGCGCCGCAGAAAATCCAAGCCAAACTGCAGAACCTACGACAACACACAGCCCGCAAAAGTCCAAGACACAAGATTTCTGCGGCAGCGACGCAGAAGAACAAGAATCGCCTGGGCCTCGCCAAGACGGAGTGTGTGTATTGGTGAGTGGAGTGAGTGTGCCAGTGAGTGTGCCAGCGAGTGTGCGAGTGTGGAAAGAGCAGGCAAATAGAATGCGGCTGTGCTGTGTGGCCCAATGGAGTGGGAAAACTGCGAAGCGCCGCCGTCGCCGCCGCCGCCGCAGCACGAGGCGAAATCTCTGGAGGAGAGCGGCGGAAAAGTCGGGAAATCGGGAGGAGCGGAGAGTCAATGTGCTGCTGCCTCGAAGCCTCTATCTTTCTAATCTTCACTAGCAGCAGCAGCAGGAACAGTAAGAGTACGATTAACAGCAACAAGAACACTAACAGCCACAGCAAGGAAAGAAAGCAGCTAGAACAGCCGTCCTAACAGCAAAAATAACAGTTACTGTGGCTGCCAAAGCAGCCATTTTGGCAGCCATTTTGTTTATAATAACAGAAACCTCAACAGGATCAAAAGGCGCTGCAAGAGAAAGAGCTGGTGACAGCTATAGTTTTTATTTTAGAAAGCTAAATATTAAGAACAGCAATCATGGTAAACCAACCTAAATATTTTATCATAAAATTCACAAATATAGAATCAATTCAAATAGGCAAAGGGACATCCCATCTAGCTACATTAACAAACGAAAAATAATGATAATAGCGGAAGCAACTGGCAAGGACAATGGCCTTATAAATATCTGTAACAATACACAATAATTGCAAAGCTAACAGTTACCATTACAGGAAAAGTTGTAACAGGAACACCACCATTTGCACTCCTAACAGCTGCTATTGCGGACTTAACAGCAGCAACAATTGCCGCTTGCAACAACAGCAACAAGAAGCACACGGGAGCAACATGCAATGCCACTCTCGCTGCCGCTGTTGTTGTTGCTGCTGCACTTTTCCATTTGCAAAACTCTTTTCCTGGTTGCTATTTTCAATTTCTATTGCCGCTGCCACAGTCGACGGCGGCAGAAACTTCGGCAGCGCCGTCGACTTCCAAGTGCATCCACATACACATGTGCTCCTCTCAAGATCAATTTCACACACACCAGTGGCAATTCGCAGAGCGAGAGAGCGAACCGTTACTTAGTTTGCACTATCTTTGAAGAAGGAGGCAATAGAGCGGTTGGGAAGCGTGTTTGTGTGTGAGTGAGAAAGAGAGCAGAAGTGGGGGCGCCTTTAAGGGGGGTCAAAGAACCTTCAGAGAAAGGGAGATGGCACTAGGGCCCACTCTCCAAGTGGGAGAGAAAATGCTGCAATGCGGAAGTCTTAAATGTTGCATGTTGCAGCTGTGTTTCGCTAGCAAAAAAGTGAAAAACATAATTTTTGGCACAGAGAATACAATCGTAAAAATAATTATTTGAAGATCATTTGAAATAAATGTGGAAGGCAGTTCTTATACACCGAAAAATGAGCTAAAGTGTTGATTTTTTGGCACAACATGAAATAGTAAACCTGATATATACAAATAAATGCAATAGTTCCTGACCAAAGAATATAGGAGTTAGGAGTTAATTTACCACCAGGACATTAGATAAAATAATATAAAAGCATGTATCATAAAGTATCAATTTTCTTTTGAGTATAAAGCGGACATACTTTTCCCCATTTTCCCTTAACCATTACACAATTTCCATGACGAATGCCTGGCGCAAAAGGGAATCAACGAAAGTCAATGATCAGCCGCGGCGGCAGCAGCAAATGCAACTGCAGCAGCGACAAAAACAACAGCAAGAAGCAACGCCAACGCCAACAGCGACTGCACGCTAGAGTTTGCCATTTTTCCAACGGGCAGCGAAAGCAACCAGAAACTGTAAATAACAAGAAAACGGCAACTTGGCGATCGCCGAAGCTATATATCCACGATCCTCCCCGAAAGCGAAAAGTCAGCGCCGAAGTACGGCCAAGCGACCAATCGAGGCAACAATACCGCCGCCCCCACCGATCCACCCAAGGCAGAACACTGAAAATCAAGAACAGATAATAAAAAGACAAATAATTTTTTTTGTTTTTAGCTCTCTAATCTTTAGTGATTTTAAATCAATTGGAACAGCACATAAAAATATGCTACAAAAAAGAAATATTCCATTTTTTGCTGTGAAGAATTTTATTGCCTAGGTACCCTTATAAATGATTCAGGAACCTTTAACAAATAAATATAAAACGAATTCAAATTATATCCCCCACATTTCTCTACGTGTACGATTGCGTTGGGAGATAAAACCTGATCTGCACACAGACACAGAGTCGGTAACGCACGCACACTACGCCACCGCGACCGGAGAGGCTCTCCAACACAGCGACCGGCGATGACGACGAACCAGGAAGAGAAAAATGAAAATGCCGCTCGCGAAGATTGTGTAATCGCTGTGCACGTGTATAAGTGTACGTGTGTGTTTGAGTGAGAGTTGTTTGTGGATGGGCGATAAAGAGGAGTGGCGCGGTGTGGGGGGGGGGGG
>VNJS01014619.1:31503-86974 GCA_008042575.1 Drosophila watanabei
GCGCGGTGGGGGGGGGGGGGGTGCGGTGGTCACTATTCTTAATATTACTGCATTTCACTTATCATCAAAGGGGGGTGGCAGATGTGGATGGGAGGCGGAGGAGCGGCTGCCTTGGCTTCATTGCTTTTTTTTCGCGTTTTCTATTTATTTTGCTATTGTCGGCTCTACGTTGCCGCTCTAAGTTCAATGACTTATCGTGGGCAACGTCATGGGCAACATCTGAGAGGCAGCAGCAACAACAACACCAACAGCAACGGTAGCGGCAAAGTGGCGCAAAATGCGTTTAGTTTATTTATTTGCCTATTATTATGCCAAAGCCGACACAACCTTTAAATTCTACACAAGAAAATAAACAGCAATCAATGCCATAGATAGACTATAAAGTCTTACCTAGATTCAAATTTTAATTTAATATTTAAAAAAATGTAATGTAAAACAACTTTATTATATATCCACAATAATGTGAGGTTTAAATTTTCAACCTCAAAACCAAAAAAAAAAAAAAAACTCAATTCGATTTTCTGTTTTCTAAAGCTATTATAAGTTACAAATCTATTAAATCATGATTTAATTTTCACTAATACAATTAATGGCAAATTTTTAATATTTCGAATTCGAAGTATTTGTTTTCTGTGCACATTCTAGATCTCGAACACTTCTGAATGCTGACTCTTGTTTACTTGGCGCATTTTTCGCTCGCCACCATTTGTTGCTACTGTTGTTGAGGCCTGACTGATTTTGATAGCACTCGGCTGGTAAACAAACTTTGCCTTTGGTGAGCGTTAGAAATTATCACTTGAAAGGGGAAGCAATAGCAATAGCAGAAGCAGAAGCAGACAGCAGACAGCAGTCATAGGAAAAATTGTGAATGGACGAAGATCAGACAATGCTCAAATTTAAGCGGAACAGCAAACAGCTGAAATTCGCAACTCTAGCTCAAAACTATTACATTTCCATCCCCATGACGCCATGCCAGTGTCAGAATGCCAGAAAGTACGGAGTGTAAAATGCCCAGAGAGATGCCCATGCAAACGTCACGGCAGAAATGGAAAATGTTGCACCGGAAAAAACATTTTTGAAAATTTAAAGGGAACACCCAGGCCTTTAAATTCTAATTTTATTAAATATTTAATTTGTTTCTCTAGCATATTTGCTTCTAACAGACTATAAGATAAGTATTACCTTACAATATGTTAGTAGTTTTTGACATGTAATATTTTACTTAATTTAATAACAATAAAACTGTATTGGGCAGTGTCCCTTTGCAGATTATTCACAATATATTTTATAGTATCCTTGACGTTTTAATTAAAATACTATTCAAATTTAACATTTGCTGTTCGTATTTAATTTAAATATAACTTCCAAAGTATCGCTAATTTCAAGAATTAACTTTTTTCCCCAAGTGCATGACAGCAATGTGGCACAGATTGTGGCAGGGCGGGCTGGTATTTCTGGCTAGCTTTTTTCCCACTCACTGCTGCTGCTAGTGGCATGTAGGGTAAAGTAAGCCAAAAGTGGTGCAGATTGAGAGGAGGAAGAGAAAAGCCAAGGGGAAGCGCTAGAGGCGAGTGTCAGCAACCTCAATAAAATGCTGCTGCCATTCGTCGACACCTATTTCCTTTGATTTTTCTCCTCTTTTTGTTTTTTTTTGTGTTCTTGCCTGGGTCATGATCTGTTTCGTGGGCAGCTATAAATACCGTCAGTCGGGAAATGCAATCAAATGAAATGGTGAAAGGTGGGAGTCCTAGGGCCCAAGGCCCCGGGCTCAGACTCAGACCGAGGACTCACCCAACAGGATGTCACTGCATCCCGAACCGGAGTGCGAGCTCAATGACGAGACGTGTCCGTCCGAGGGACTCTGAGGGGCTTCCCGCAGCGGACTGCTAGGCGTGGTCGGGGGCGTGTTGAGGCAACGCTGCGTGGCCAAAGCTGGAATCGGCTGTGATCCGGTCGGCGATTCAATCTTGAAGTAGCTCCCAATCACAGGTAGTCTGTAAGAGATTTATCAAGATTTTCGGGTATAAGTACAACTTAGGAAAGTGAAAAGTCAGAATAAAATGCCCTATATTCAATAGTAATCGTGTAAGCCGAAAACTTTGTTAATATTAGTGAGAGATATAAAAAGTTAAAACCTTAATTGGATTTGTTATAATTAAAAAATATTTTTTAAGTCCTCTTCTTCCTCTGGAGAATTTCCCAAAGGCGCCACCCAGGGAAACTTCCTTCTTTGAGTTTCCGCAATGTCAATGCCAAAGGTAATTGTTGCAGAAGAAACCGCAGCGTTGTTTAAAAATTCAAATAATCATCGTTAGCTCAAGTTTAGCCACACACCACATCCCTTGAGCCTCATCCCCCCTTTGTTTATTTGGCTTGCACGTTTTCAGCTCGTTCCCCTATTATCCGGTGCCACTGCCTCCCCATTCCCATACCCCTGTCCAAACCCTTCCCCCATTGTACGTAATTGATTGGAAAAATGGCCATTCATGTTAAGTGCAGGCGGCTATGGCCATTTATTCCAAGAGATATATATATGTACAAGACGTTGGGGGGTAAGGCGAAGGAGCGGAGGAGGAGCTCCTGTATCGGCCATCTCTCTGGCTGGCACAATTCTTAACTCGTTTTGCCTCGTAATTGGCCATTTTCCCTAGTTCGGACCGGCACAGAATTTATTGAACATCAGCGTTCTTGTGGGTGGCAAACACTCGGAGTATTGCCGGCCGACTTTAGCCCACTTTGATCGATAGTTGTGCGGTGCTTGAAATTTAAGAGGTCTTTGCTGTCGGCTTGTTTGCTTTTCAGGTTTTTAAAGTCTATGCAAATCTCGAGATTTATTGCACTTCCAGCTGGGCTGCGACGCCACCTCAAGAGAGCCGTATAAATCAAGTATACGCAGCTCAACTGGCTGGGGCATTACTCATACGCCCTGTGGCTTAGGGTAGCCCCAAAACAAAGTCAAACCAAAGCCAGCCGCCCCGAAGGGGCTTTGCATCTTCTCACATCCTGCGGCTTCTTTTCGCATTTCCACATGTCCTTTTTCCACTTTGTGGATGCTGACGCTGGTGCTGATGCTGTTGCTGTCATTGCATTTAGTAGTTATAAGGACATTTCCATAGAACAAAAACGTTCCGCTCGAAATGGTTCTTTTCAAAGGAATGCTATTCATTATGCAAATAAAAACATTTAAAGTTATTTAAATGATTTAGGTATCCCTTTGCTTAATTTAAAATATTGAACCAAAGGGAGAAATAATTATTAAGTTCATTTTAAATTTAAATTATCTTGAATTTCTTATAGTAAGTTCATAGTTTCCTTATCACAGGTTAAAAAATAATAGGTTTATCATTTTTTAATTATTCCATTAATACAGAAACTAATAGTTGCCAGTTAAATCTATATTTGATGTCATAAAAAGTGATTCTTTAAGCAGATTATAGTTTTTAATGGAAATGCTTATAGCTACAAGTCTGTCTTGTAGTTTGCCTTTACAATATTTCCACGTTGTTATGCACTTCACCCAAGTGTCTTCCACTTGAGTCCTATGTTGCTGTTGCTGCCACTGATGCGCCGCTGCAGCTGTTGTTGTGTTGCTGCTTGTATTGTCACAATATTTTCGCTTTTCAATGCGCCGCTCGAAAGCACAAGTGAAATATTTGCCCATGTGGCATTTTAGGTTGGCAAGGAGCCCATGCCCGTGCCCGTGCCCGCGCCCGCGCCTGTGCCCGGGCCCGTTTCTGAGCCCTTTTCCATTTCCTTTCTCGTGTCCTTTCTATGTATGTGCCTCTTTGTGCTGCTCCTCTGTTGCTCAGCGCCTCGGCTCCTCAGCGTCTCCTCGGCTCCTCCGCTCCTGCAGTGCTGAAATCTGCAAAATGGAACTTTTGATTTATGCAGCCGACCATCGATCGCTTTGAGGATGAACTGGGGGCACTTTTACTCGTCTTGGCATGGGCTCCGCGGAGTGCGAGAACATCTCGTCATTTGCTATGCATTGTCGTCGTTTATTTCCATCAGCCTGCCAAGTAATTTTCACATTTTCACTCATCAACGCCAACGTCATCTCGGCAGGCCCATTGTGTGGGCGTGGCATGCCGGCAGCAACATCTGCGGCAGCAGCAACAATAAGCACGACGGCAGCAGCAGCAACATCAGCAGATGCTGCTGCAAGTGCGGCTTTTGTGTGTGAAGGAAGTAGGTTAGTGGCTCACTCGTCAGCCAAATGAATGATGGAGTAACTGCGGCAAACTGTGTGTGCCACCAAAGTTCCACGTTCACGTTCCGCGTTCTCCATTACCCATTCCCCGTTTTATACCGGCCAATTGTATGGTTAATTGAAAGAGAAAATAACCATAAAGCCCCCTTTGGCTCTTCTCAGGTGTGGTCATAAAAATGGGGCACACATGTGGGCCCAGTCCGTATTTATAAACACTAACCTGGTTTTGGTGGACTGCTGCTGCGGCGGTTGGTCCTCCTCCTCGGCGATGATGTGATTCAAACCCGTGGTGCTTGAATACTCCATGGATTGCCGGCCCTCCAAGGGGCTGGCCGCTGTTGAGAGCTGTCACTAAAATACATTTAAGCAGCTGCACCGCCAATCCAAAGGAATGTGTGACTGAGTTCTAGAGTGAGTTCCTTCGACGCGGAGAGTGTCTCTTTTATGCGCTGCGCCTAAAAGATGCCATGGATTTTTTCACATTCACTTTGGGGGCAAACCCCGCGAAGCTCTCACTTTTCTTCAGTTTAAAAATTCAATTTTGCCACAACTCGGAGATGGTTCCGCGGAGACACTAAACTCTAGGAGGGGTTGTTGGCTATTGCGGAAATGCTGTTTGCCGTCATAACTGGCGTGGAATACTGTAAATCGGCATTTGGCCACTGCAGTTTTGCCGTTTTTTCCGGAGACCGAGCGACCAGCCTCTGGGCCCGAAAAGCGCCGACGACTCTGAGCTGCGACTACGACGGCGACTACGACAGCGACTGCGATAGCGACAGCGACAGGACGACGGCGACTACGGCAACGACAACGACAACAAAATGCAGCAAAAAGTTTTTAAAGCTGCAGCAGCGGCGGCAGCAGCGCCAGCTAAAAGGACCTGCCACAGGATGTGCCGAGGGAAGAGCGAGGCGAGCCAGCAAAACAATCACATGGCTCGCTGCAGTGCAAGCTTGCCGAACAAAATGTTGCCGCAAAAACATAAACAGAGAGCCGCCAGCCGGTGAGAGCCGGAACAGCCGAGAGAGGAGAGAAGCAATTGACAGGACACAAACTTAAATACAATTTTGGGGATTAAATAAATTAAGTAGGATTAAAATACGCAAAAAAAAACACCAAACAAGTCACTGTACTGACGTTCGATTAAATTGTTGAGTGAGTATTATTAAGCTTGAAGCCTTTTTAAGGTGAGTCCCATTAATAGCATAGAAATAAATACGAATATATCTTAAACAATTCCTACAAGTTTTTCTCGTAAACATACAAATGTGTATAGTAAATATTGAAAAATTTTAAAAACAAATACATTATTGTTACCTCTAATATACATGTGTTTATTTAAAAGGAAAGAAAGGCGTGAAAATCCGAATTAAATTGAATTTCAGTGAATCTACTGAAAATATTATAACTTTGTGTTATAAAGTCTGAAAAATAATAAAAAACTATAAGATATAAATAAAACACATATATAAGGGAGATTAGTCGATAAATATTACTAATTAAAGTCATTTTCTAAGTTAAAATTTTTACATCTATTTGTCATTTTCAATTTAAATATTTTTGAAACCTACATATACATATGCAATTCAAAAACAAACACCATTCCGCAGTTGCTCTCTGAGAGAATTTCCCACGCCGGCGCTCTCCTGCCGTGCCACCGAGTTTTCGCGCTGCCCACGCGTGCTGCACACAATCGCGTGCATGATATGGAAACCAGGTCAGGGACGTCTTGCTCAAGTTACCCGACCCCCGCCAGCTGAATCCCCATCTGCATGCACTCCGCCGGAAAGCTCTGGCTTTGTTTTCTTCGTGGCGGAAAAGCTTCGGCGAGAAAAGCTGCCGTTTTGTACCCACACGTGTACCGCCTCTCACAAGGTACAAAATTCACTCGAGTTTAATTAGTAACAAATATATTTTCTGTATAAATACGATCCTAGTGGTTATCGAACTTAAAATGTACGACAAAATCGAGCACCCGCGCAAAACATCGACGGTAAGTCATAGGTATAAAAAACAGGTGAGACAAAGAAACATAAATTCTAGACAGGGAACAAGCACTCACTTGCTCCGACTTGGCTGCCCGTGCGGCACGGTTCGGTTCGGTTTTTGGGTTAGGCTCAGTTAGACAAAGTTAACACAAAGTGGTAATTACAATTAGTTGGCAAAACTATGGTTCCTCAAGGCACATTTTGGCTTGGCATCCGCTGCTCCAACTTAACGCCAGCGGTTTAGCGCTTCATTTTTTCCAGAATGGGCACGACCATGTCAAACTTGGGCCGTTTGCCGGGGTCCTCGTTCATGCAAATGCCAATCAGCTTGGACATGTGCGACGACGTTCCCGGCGGTATCTTGACGCGCAGACCCTCCAACGCAATCTTCATGCCGCACTCCATAGGCGACCACTCGGCGAAGGGCACTTCCCGCGTGGTCAGCTCCCAAATGAGTATGGCGAAGCTCCACATGTCGCAAGCCTCCCAGTTGCGATCCGCCTGCTTGCGCTGCAGAGCCTCCGGCGACATCCAGGCCGGCTGGTAGATGCGTCCCTTCTCCTGGAACGAGAACTTGGCGTCGCCCATGTTGATTCTCGCCGTCAGGTCCTCGTCGATCATCACGTGATGGCTGTTCAGGTGATATGTGGGTATAATCCTCTCCAGGGAGTGCAGGAAGGCCATTCCCCGGGCAATGTCCAACGCGAAGCTAACCGCCTGACTGGTATCCAGCATCACGCCGGTGTTGCTGTGCAGCAGGCTGAACAACGACGAACGAGGCATGAACTAGGATTTAAACGAGAGGCATTAATATATGACAAGGACTAGCTGGAGTTACACACTCACCTGACTAATGGTCACCAGATGTGGCGGTGAGTTGCATGCGCCAATGATGGGCAAAATGTTGGGGTGCGAGAAGATGCGCAGCTTGGGGAACTCCTCGTTGAAGTCACGCGAAATGCGCGGCGTGCACTGGCGTACGGCCAGGATCTTGGCCACCACATCGTTCTTCTGCCAGCGTCCGCGCCATGTTTCGCCCGATGGCGTCACCGAGAGCTTGGTGTGCAGATCCAAATCACCCATGCTGATGCCCTTGAAGCGGGACAGCGTGGCGTCTCTGGATCTGGTCTTCATGCCCTGCCAGCTCTGCTCCTTGAAGCTGATCACCTTCACCTCGCGGCCGCTCTTCTCCACCAGATCCTGCAGCCTCTTGGCCAAACTGGGCTTGGCCTTGTCGATGGGCGTGTGCCCGTCCTTGTTGGTGATGCCCACCTGGGCGCCCGCATTCAGCAGATCCTCGCAGATCATATCGTAGCCCCAAAAGCAGGCGTAGTGCAGCGGCGTGTTGCCGTGCTCGTTCACCGCATTCACATCGCAACGTTCTTTCAGTAGCTATTACAATAGGAAAGGGTTTAATTGAATTGCTGTTTGCCTAATTGGTTTGCTCTCACCATCTGGACCACGTCGCGGTGACCGTGGGCTGCCGCCAAGTGAAGTGGTATGTCATCGCCCATATTGGTGGCATTAACACGAGCTCCGCGCTGCAGCAAGGTCTCCACCAGCTTCGAGTGTCCCTCCTTGGCCACCCAATGCAACGGACTGAAGCCATGGTCGTCGCTAAAATGAGATAAAATGCGTTAATTAGAGTTTCTTAGGTCAAACTGCATATCATATTTAAAAAAGATAATAATTTAGAATATAAGCCGCTTAAAGGATCGATTGGAATTCCTGTACGCCACAGAAAAACATCTGTATGACCAGGTTATGGAAATGAATAGGTAATCAGTGTGTGGGAAGCAGGTTTTATGCTCGCGATATGCACACACAACGCAAACATATACATATATATATTTTAGATTCGTCTGTTTACACAACACAAGAATAAATCATGACGTCACTGCCCGAAAGAGCCTCGAAACATTGGGCGTATCGGAGGAGGTGACTAAATAGGCTTCCTGGGAAGGCAGTGTGATTGAGAATGCAGTGAAACGACCTCCAGCGATATCTTTAAGCACTTAGAAAGTGCCTGAAAAAAGTGAGAGATTTCTTTTTAGTTTTACCCCAGATTATTGTCGTGCTCCGTCTCGTCCAACCAGAGGCGCACTTGGATTGAGTTGCCCTCGCGGCACCAGTGGAATATGTCCTCCATTTTTAGCCTTCACGCCTTTATTCCGCTCTCAGTCAGTGTTTTTTATGGTTTTCTAGCCCAACTAACATCTAGAAACGGCTAAAAAACGTTAAATTCCGACAGTTGGGTGAACAACCAAAACCAATAATTGCCGCGTTGCCAACTAAAACGAATGTTGCCAACTATCAATTATCCGGTGTTGCCAGATGAACAAAATCTCAAAAAGTTGAAATTTCCCCCTTAAAAAAGTGTCCCCTAATTTCAAAAAAATATTTATTTGGTTCAAAAATTAATATATCATTATGAAATTTATGAAAATTTGGTATGAAAAAGTAGTGCAAAAAGTAATTCAAATTTTTTGGTTTATCTGGCCAGTCAGTCAGTCAAAACACTGCTTTTCAGCGTTATAAGCTAAGTTATTACTTAAAACTTTATTTTTTGCACTAAGAAAATATCACATATATTACCGTGTTCCATTAAGAATCTAACAATATAAAAATAATGTATTTTTGCAACATATTAAAAAATCTATCTATTTTTCGCTATTTTGGTTGGCTACTTTTGCTAGAATTGGCGATAGTTGGCAGCACTGATGGTGATTGGCAACAGTGGAAAGAAGCAGAAAAATACAACGTGCGCCGCAAAAACATTTGTTTTAAAAATAAAACAATCTTTATTTATTGGTGGAGAGAAGGACTTAAGTAGCCAGAATGAAGCTCAGCACGTACAACTTCCTGACATCCATGGCCATTAAGGGCGTAAAGGTGGGATTCCCCCTCAAACTGACGGTGCGTATCGGAGGTTTTCTCTGTATTGATATTTCCATAGACTGTTTTATGGAATTTATGTTGTTTTTCTATTTAGATAAACAAAAAGGAAGTGGTGGAGACGGAGTTCAATCCCACCTTTGTGGAGCGACTGCTGCCCAAGTTGGACTGGTCGGCGGTCTATGGCGCCGCCCAGGTGGTAAGTTCTCCATGGAAGATAGCTGGAACTATTTGTATATACTAAATGCAAACTTTATTAATTAAAGTTGAATCTCCTAAAGGAATATACTAATATATACACAAATATTATTCCAGGCGGAATTGGCCGAAGACATACCCGCCACGCAGCCCGAAAACATTGGAGAAAACGAGGCCCTCCTGCAGAAGCTCCATCACCTGCTCTTCGAGATCGATGTGCTCGAGGGCCAGCTGGAGTGTCCGGAAACTGGAAGGGTTTTCCCCATCACCGATGGCATTCCCAACATGCTCCTCAACGAGGACGAGGTCTAGAGCCGCCCATTCATGCTTTTCTGTAACATAATCCCTATCTCCAGACACGCATTATATTAAGTAAGTTTGCTAGTTTTAAAGTCTGTGTTTATTTACGAGTTACTAAAAAATAATTGGAGCTTGGATGGAATGTGTGGTTTTGGTTTTTGGAGATCTACACGTGCCGTGTGTGCGGGCGGGATTCGGGGGACAATATTAAGAGCAAAATACACCTAATGACACATATATTAGTGGTAAGTCTGGATTCCTGCAGGTTTGTGCTTGTCTAGCCGCCACTAAGATTCATCTTCTCTCCCTTTTGGCACTCTAGCGGGGACTCGGATGTGGGTAATCCCGCCTAGTTGCATTTGATGTTGGGGCTCTTGTTGCTGCCCCGAGCATAGATGCTGCCCTTGGCTAGTCCAGCCTGGGCGCCTTTGCACAGTTCCGAATTCCTGCCCGTTGGCTTGTAGCCGCGATCTGCCAAGAGACCGGCATCTGAGCCTTGGGTCGAGTGCTTCTGCAACAGAGTGGTATTGGGACCGTTCCAGGTCACATAGTCCGCTCTGTGGAAGGTATGAGTTTTATATTATATTAGAACTGTATTCTTTAAATACACTTTAAAATCAATTAGATTGTAATACTTACAGTAAAAGATTTTCATCAGCTCCTTTCGTTAGCTGGGCATTGGGTCCCAAGCTGGCCATGCGCTCGATTAATGACTGGAACTCCGCCGATTCCGAGTTCTGGGAGTTGCCAAAGCCTGAGGAGTGCTGCCTTATCCTGCGTGGGGGAATATCGGACTGTTATTAAGAAACTTTATCGCAATCCGAGTAGAGTAAATAAGCGTTAGGCATGCCAAAGTAAACGAGCAACAAGGATAAGAAAAAACATAAGAGGAGCTCCACACAGAGGATTCCCTGCCATGCAAAATCCTTCTAAAAAGAATGCATGCGCAACGACTGACTCTACTTTTAGCGAAAACGTTACGGTTTCGGGCATACTTCAGTGAGTCTGTTTTGGCGCGTGCCCGACTTTCGAATGTTGCCCTCGCAATGGATGAGGTGTTGGACTGGGCCGAGCTGGCCGAGGCCAGCGATGAGGACGTCATTGATGCGGAGTAGGAGGAGTAGGAGCTAGCACTAGCATTCGAGGAGCCATGCAGGTAGCCGCTGATGCTGTAGTTGTTTCTGTAGCTGTGCGTGTTCGGTTCCCCGGCGCCAGTGGTGCCTCTGGCCAGGATGCCCTTGGTGGTCAGGCGCTCGTAGCCCTGCTGCTGGATGCCCGTGCAGGGTGACTGTGCTGGTGAAGCGTATGAATGCGATGAGGATGCACTAGAGATGGATGATACATGCGGCGGCTCCTCCTGCTCCTCCACTGTGGGAGTGGCCATCGGCGTGACCGGGCCCAGAATGATCTGGGTGGTGGCCGTCGACGGTGTGGTGACATTGATGGATGGCAGTATGTGGCGCTTGTGAGGTGGCTTCGATTTGGATGTGGATGCGGATGAGGAGGCAGGCTTGTTGTCCACCACCACGGTGAGCAGGCTGGATGAGATCGCATGGCGTGGCATGGCGCAAAGCAAGCGGACAGTGGTGTGTGGTTCGTTTGGTTTCGGGGATTCGGTTTAGTCATTAGGCGGCAACAAAAGTTCACAGAGAAAATAGGCAGTCGATTAACAAACGGATAAAGCGGCGGGGCGAAGAGAGAAAGGGTGTTGGTGGGGCAGAAAGCGGGTGGCAACGACCTTGGCCATGATCGGAGTGGGGTTTCGGGACAAGAGCTACCTGTCGTCGGTCCTCAGACCGTCCACCTGTTCGTCTGCCGTAGTCCTGGTTAATTCGAGGTGCTTGGGATTCGATGGAGCCTGCTTCTGGACCCTCTGCTCGTCCTCGTCCTGCACGATCTGCAGGATCTGTATAGCCCGATCCTCGGCATAGTTAACCGACTCCAGGGCCATCAAGATAATGCGCTCGGCAATCTGTGGATACTTCTCCTTGAGCAACGTTTGCACTGAAAATAGAGGACATTAGTGGCGGTACTTATTCCGTGGATTTACTCACTTTTGGTCTTCTCCTCCTCGGTGTATTCCTTGGGTCGCAGTGGGATATGCTTTGTGCCCTGGTCTCCGCCCGCCTGCTGATCCTGGGCCAACTCAGGGGGCCGGTTGTTGGGCCTGTGTGGCTGCTGCATCTCGCGTTTTGTGTAGCCGAGGGAAATCAACTTCTCCGAGGCGAACTGCACGTTGTTGTCCGCATTGGCCAGGATATCGAGGAGCAACTCTTCGTCTGCTTTGGGAAAGATGTTCTTCATGTATCTGAGGATGAGTAAATAGTGTGTTATTCAAAATACATAGCATAGACATTTAATTAATAATACGGAAGTGTAGCTTAAGAGAAGCTAAAGTAGCTTCGGGAAAATAGCTTACAACATTGATACTTTTGATAAATGCCATTACTATAATTTAATTGAAGTGTTAATACTTAGATATCAAGATTATCGTAAAAGTATGTTCTTATTCCCAAAAATATTTACATATGCTTTTAAGTTTATAATCTTCAGGAGGGCTTTTTCTCCTTTTGGCGGACATCTTTGCGGACAACAGTTCTAAGTTCTCTACTGCTCATTTTATAAAATAGAAACAACTCATAGTAGGAGTTTCTTCGACTATTTGAAAACTTAATGGGTTTCGTATAGAACTATCTTCAGTGGGCGATAATTTTTTCTTAAAATCCACCTCTCTGTTGAGCGGGTACCCTTCATAACATCCCAAATGTAAAGCCCCCAGCGAACCTCAATTTCATCTTGGGCGACGAGTGCGGCCTGGGCGAGCTACGCCACTGCGGCGATCCGTGCAGAGCCGGCGGCACAGCTGACCCCGGGGGCAGGACCTGCTGCACCTGGTGACCGCCGGGGCCGCCAGGACCGCTCTGCACGCTCACGAGACTACCGAAGCGTCCGCCGGGCAGGGGGCTGGCCGTGCGCGAGGTGCAGCGACTAGCCGCCGTGTCCGGACGACGCGCCGGTGGTGTCATGTAGAAGGCGGACCTGCTGTGGAACAGGTGCCGCTGCGCGGGTGGCGTCACAAAGGGACCGGGCATGGTCACCGGGTGCTTCTCCACCTGCAGGGCGCTGATGACGACGGCCTCGCTGTTATAGTAGCTGTGGGGTCGTGGGTTAGTAAGCGTGGGATTGGGTTTGATCGTGGGTTAATCGTGGGTGCAGTAAGCGGCGTTAGACATTAGGCATATAAGGCAGCGTGTGAGAAGACAGAGACGTAAGTACGCAGATTAGTGGAGATTAGCAGGATTAGCACCAAAGCCCGGGGGATTGCACAAGCAATTACTTACCGCTTCAACAGCAGGCGGATGTGGTGCTCGCCCGCCGTGGGGAACATGTTCTGGATCTTCGTCACCACCGCATCCGTCTCGGCCTGGTTGATGAACGAGGTCTCTTGGATCGTAGAGCGCCTCGAGAGATTCGGACCCAAGCGAGCCCGTTGAAAGGGCAAAGGTGAGGACATTTCCTGTAAGGTAACAAAATTATATGACCTTTTTATTGCATACTTTTAGGAGCCGTTTAATAAGATTTTAAATCTCATTAAGCCGGGTATTTACAGAATTCTTTGTAATTTGAAATAAAAAAACCAAATATTCGGGCTTGGAAAAGTACTTATTTCATGGGTAAACTAAAGCAACTTCAAAAATTCCTCAATATTAAATATAAAGCTAATTAAAGTTCATGTCAGAATGGGTTTAGATGGCCTTCCTTAATCAGTATTGATTTATAATGAGTAGGACATAGACTGACACACTCTAAATCGATTTACTTAAAGCTTACAAACAGCTTCAGAGACTTTGATGTACAATATACTCGTAATTTCTATGCCATAGGAAATCAAATTGTAGGTGCTTACAAGCATGAAGAGATTTCTAAGCTCTTCAATTTAAAACAATTCCATATTTGGAGTAGTTCACAAAAATAAAACCCACGTAGATGAACATTTGTTGTTATTTAACTCTTCATTAATTGTTGTCCCACTTACCAAGTGTCCCCTGGAGGAGGCCGAGAGCAGCGGACTGGTCGAGATGTTGTGCAGCGTGGGCTGCTGTCGCTCCTGAAAGGCCCGAATAGCCGTCAAATTGTTGCTGGGATGGACGTGGTACGGCGAGCTGTTGTGCGAGGTCTGCGCCTGACTGACCATCTGCTGCAAGGAGCCAAAGTGCCACAGTGCGAGCGCACAGGATAATCGATAAGTGCAAGGACTCAGGCGAGGGACGGGGCCTTACCTGCAAGGCTATCGACTCCGTGGAGCAGCGCTCGTTCTGCAGCTGCCTGTAACTGCGTCCGCGCGGATCCTCCAGCTGCATGGCCTTGGTCAGGTAGTTTATGTAATAGCTGGAAGGGGAATCGAGAGTGGGACATGATGAGCTTGGCGCGAATCAAAGGCCATCTAATGACCTCCCTTTCAGAGCCCAATGCCCGCTCAGGGCCATTCGAAAGCTCCGGCTGGAGCTGCCAGAAGAAGGGTGGGTTTTTACTGCCGGCCGGCTGGCTGGTGGTGGTTTTCGGAAGCCGATGCGGATGCGGACTCGGACTCGTACCCGGATGCTGGCCACATGTTGATGCCTCCTCTGGGGGAAGTGGACAGGTAAAGGGTAAAGGGAGTGGAGGAGCGCTCTAAAGCGAGGCACGTGCCAAGTAGCTGCCAAAAGGCGGGCGTGCAGTCGTCCTCATCATTTCCATCGTTTGGCAGGCAATCTCAGCTCTGATTTGGGAATGGGACTCGACGGAGAACAACTCGTCTCCGGCTGAGTGGCCCCTTGAATTAACGTATGACAAGGTCTGCGGGCTGGCTGCTTAATTGCACAAGCCCGCTGTGTGGGAATGGGCATTTTATAGGAGAGGTTTCTCCAGGAGCTAAAGAGCCCGCTGGCATCCAGCGACGCGGAAGTGACACAATTTATGCATCTAAAAATGAGGACAGTTGGAGTGGCTAAGGAGCTCCTACTGGGAGTGCTCCACTTAAAGAGATGGGGGTCACACTTGGGCGCTTGGGAGTTCAAAGGTTAAAGCTTATCAACACCTTTAATTTATTTGCTTACTGAAGAAATGTGTCTGTGATGGGTTCTGGATATTACATTCATTTGAGTTGTTTTATACAAAAGAGTAATAAGCAATTAATATACTATAAGAAACTGACGAATTAGGAATACGGATCTAAGATGGAACAGCTTATAGGAATCTTTTTGTAATATAACCCAAAAAACCTTAAATTTTCATTTATTTTTAGTTAGGTTCGTTTTAAGTGGGGTTTAATTATTTAATAGAATTAATGGTCTTTTAAGTTACATAAAAACATTTACTATCAATAAATAAGAATTGGTTTCTATTCCCTTTATCAAACATTTTCCAAATTCAAGTAAATATTTGCATTTTATTTTTAGCAAGTTATCATAAAAACCTAATTTATTGACTTTATCCATTTACAAAATACATTTAATTCACTGAAATAGCAAATTACTCTTCGATTTTAATAATAATTTTAAAGAAAAAAATAACAAAATTCAAAGAATAGCAAACACTTGTATGCAAAACTTTATGATAACATATTTAACGTTTCGTTTTTATTCCGATTTTAAAGCTTTAACTTTATGTATGCTTCAATAAAACCAGCAAAATACACATCATTACACCCGCATAATTTGTAGGAAAAGTATTCATAGATGAACTCCTGGAAACTGGCTTGAATAATTTTCCTACCGTAAAAAAAAACCCCGTAAACCTTCGCTTTATTGGACTCCCGCCGCCGCCCTCTTGACATTTTAAAGTCGCCGAGTGACGGGGGAGCTTAAGCTGCTACCGCCCACCGCAAATCACCACCCAACCATCGCAGGAGGCACCCACCCAGCACAAGGCACGCAAATTTAACAGCCGCCGCCTCCCGGGGCAACCTATCAGGTTTCCCTCCTCCGCTCCGCTCCGTTCCGGTCCATCTTTTTAGTACAGTCAAGCCGAAGCCAGGTTCCCCAATCACTCTTTTTACTCGCAATATAAAGCGGTTAATGCAAGCATAAATATTTATGACATCGGGTTGCATTCAGTGGAGACTCACCAATTGCCCGTCGCCTGATCGTATTTGCAGTCCCAGCCGGGCGGCAGCTTCTGATAGCCGCCGGATTCGCTCATTTTCGTTGCACGAGATACACTATAAAGCTGCAGAACGAGATACGCGATACGCGGTACACGATACGAGATACGAGATACGAGAGGTACTCGCTTTTATTTTATTTGCGCTGAATGTTTATGGACATTTAAAGTCGCATTCGCAGCTTGTTTGTTTGCCAGCCGTCGTCGTCGTCGTCGTTGCCGTCGTCTGCAACCCCGAAACAGTTGGCAGCCAGGACAGCCGGGAGTGCCCTTGTCCGCAGCCGGGAGTCCGAAGCTTTGTAGTTGGCTTCGTTGGGGCGGTTTTGGGGGTTGTAACCACCCTCTCGCTGGGAGCAGAGTTATTTTTGTTTACAAGGCGCGCTGCTGCCGGGAAAAAAAAATACAACACACGATGTGGCGTGCCTTCAGTGGCCAAGTGGTTGGAGTTGCCCTTAGAATTCTTTGGGGGAGTCCTGCTCCTGCCGTCCGAGCAATAAACAACCGCGCGAGCCGAGCTTTGAGAGTCAACTGAGTGAAATCACAGTCAGGCGAAGCTTTAGATGCTGCGCCGAAATTCAGCGAGAGTTCAAAGCTACGTTTGGGGGACAGCTTTGCTCAAGCTTTTGCAGAAAACATAAAATACGGCCACACTCAAATTTAAATTCGGATTAATAAGTTTAACTTGGAAAGACATCAGGAACTTGAGTTGGCTGAACGAAATGGTGAGCTTAGAACAATTTCTAAACCATCAAACTTGTGAATGATTGTATCATGTTGTATCATGTTTAAAGCCTTCACCTTGGCCCCCGAGCAGTAATTTTATTATAGAAAACTCTCCCTTTGCTTTAGATTTCAAGCCCACTATAGCCAAGCCACAAATTTGTCTGATCAAACAGTATTTCGATATTAAAATCCAATATATATTTCCTTATTCAGCTTAATTTCTTAAACACAAAACCAAAATGGCGGACGTTTTGGCAAATATACAGCGAATTTCGTCTAATTACCTCGAGGAGCTGGAGGAAAAGGAGCCCGAAGGGCCACCCAAGTTGACCAAGGCCCAGAAGAAGGCCAACAGAAAGGAGGCCAAGCGGTTAGCCGTTATCGCGGAGAAGCGCCTAATCATGCGGGTAAGTACGGTTGGGGCCAAAATGTGCGTTGAGTTAAGCTTGACGTGATTATTTTGTTTCACCTTAAGGTTATTTTATTCGCGATTAAAAAGACAAAAGATAGTAGAAGCGAATAATAGTAGTAGTAATAGTAGCGAATAAAATAACCTTTAGGTAAATCTGCTAATAACCCAGACATGACACTTGTGTAGATGAGTTATCTTCATGAGTTATCTTCCTTTTAGGATGCCCTGATGCGGGAACTGGAGATGGGCAAGCGCATGGAGGAGCGCGGTAACGATGAGTGGCACGAGCTCTGCCGCGAGATCAAGATCAAGGAGCTGAGGGAGGAAATGATCGCTTGGGGCGAACGCTCGCAGCGCCAGATTGCCGCCAAGTCGGACCACATCAAGATGCTGCTGGAGGATATGACCCAGACGCAGGACCAGCACGTTCTCTGCTTCAGCAAGACGATAGAACTGGCTGACCACATTCGGGACTGCTTCCACGAGATGCTCGGCGGGATAAAGTCTATGTACGCCCAGCAGGCGGATGAGATGCTTCGCGACTACTACGAGGAGGTGCGACGCCGCACCGAGGAGGTGGAGGCCATGCAGCTGAACGCCGAGAACATTATCCATGCCACCAATATCATTGCGCGAGACCAGCTAAAGGAGGACTACAACATCTACCTGGAGCAGCGCGATGATCGCGTCAACACCGAGATCGAGAACAGGTTCCGCATCCGTGACCAGGTGGCCAGCCGGATGTTAGAGATGCAGCAGCAGCTCAACGACTTCGTGGAGTCCCTCCGAAGTACGGAGCTGGATGCTCACAAGTACGAGAAGATCAGCTGGCTCACCGAGCGCCAGGAGGCTTTCATGGAGGAGTCGCGCAAGCTGAACGCCGAGGAGGCCAAGTACATCAACATGCAGGCGGAGCTGCACCGCGAGATGGTTCGCATAGATACGGAGAACAACTCCACGCTGAACGACCTGCGTCTGGAGTTCCAGTACTTTACCAACGTGCGCAAGAAGATCGAGCAGAACCAGGAGATGGATCGGAAAATCACGCACGAGAAGCTGCGGATCCTTACCGGCGAGTGCTACGACTTTACCAAGGTAAGTAAATATATCCTCGGAGTCTGAGCTGTACAACTCTTTTCCTCAACGATCTCAGCAAATGGAGAAGCATGTAAAGAGGGGGGAGCTGCTCCTGGCCCTATCGATCACCTGCCGGAAGCTGCAGACCGAGTCGGAGAAGGTCATCCTGGGCGGAGAGGTCTTCGACGAGACCGATGTGCCGGAGGTCGAGAGCTTCAAGCTGCAGACCCTTAACCTGAAAGATCACGTAGACATGACCGAGGAGGAGCTTATCGAGCTCAACAAGAACATGAAGAACTTTTGGCGCCGCCAAGCGATGGCCGAGGCCCAGAATCTGCTGATGCTCGAGGAGAAGCGTCGCCTCACCGAGGACAATCAGCGTCTGGTGGACTTCATCAAGAGCATGACCGTCACAAAGGATCCCGAGGAGCTGCGAACGGCCATGCATGTGGTAACCTGCGAGAACCAGACCATTCCACCCCTTCTTTTCCAGTCCAAGTGCCAGGAGTTCAAGTCCAAGAAGGTCTACAAGTCGCCCACGGCCCATAAGGATAACAAGCATGATGCCGAGCGTGTTCTGCAGAACGTTATTCTGGATTATTGAAACTGAACTCGCGGAACTAACAAAAATTAACAGCTCAATTGTTCTCGCTTGATTAAAGCTAATTAAATGTCAGAAAAATTAGTCTTTAAATTAACTGCCACACTGCAAATAAATGAGCATATTCTTGTGTTTTAGAAAATTCCAGTCTTTCTAAAAATACTCTAACAACCCCATCGACTGCAAAATTACTCGCTGTCATAATATATAATTTTAAATTTAATAATTACGTATTTATTGAACACATAAAAGGCCATCAAGTGCCAAAAACAGTTAGAGTATAATATATAGTTCAGTTATTTATAATATATTCATACAAGAAATTCAGATATCCATATCTTTTGTAAAAGTGCAAGTCTTGACTCTACCAAATATTGCTATCGTTAACTGTAAATTTCGGGTCCGAAAGGAGGATATGTAACAAAATATACAATCAGCAGCAGCGCAAATCAAACTGTTGCGAGTATACATTTTCTTGCAGTGTAAAGTAACTTAGTGCTTTGGTCCGGCGAAATGCAGAAGCGTCTCCAGCATATGGCGACTGGTGAGCTGGGCTCCCCCTTATTTCAAATCCTTAGCTTCCTTGAGTCCCCAGCCTAGACGAAGGTCAAAGGCTGGATCTTGAGTTTCTCGGCCAGGTTGGCGCAGGTCTTGAGCTGGTTCTCCAGATACTGGATACCACCAGCGGCATCAACGGCAGCCATTCCCTGGCTCTCCTTGTCGCCGGCCAACAGGACAGGCTTGCTGGGATCGGTCTGTCAACGAAAGCAATATGAATATATTGAAAAACTTAGCAATAGAGAGCTGCTCATGTCCTTACCGGCTTGGTGCACCTCAGGCGGGAGTTAAAGTCAGTCATGCGCTCCTCGAAGTTGGGAGCAAAGCAATTGGGATCCACAGCAATGAAGACCTGGCCGAGATCAGCAGCCGAGTCGGCACCAGCATGCGTCCACTTGCGCACCTGCGTGGAGTAGTTGGCGCCAGACATCACGCCGGACAGGATGTCGACCATGGCACCCAATCCATAGCCCTTGTAGCCGGAGGTCAGCTCCGATCCTCCCAGCGGCATCAGGCAGCCAGTGGCGAAGCCAAGCTCGGCATCATTGGTCACATTGCCCTCGGGATCCTGGGCCCAACCATCGGGCAGCGGAGCTCCCTTGCGGCGCTGGATCTCGATCTTGCCCACAGCCACAGCAGTGGTGGCCATGTCCAGCAGGAACTTGTCCCCGTTGGTGGCGTTGGCCCCCAGGGAAAGGGGGTTGGTGCCCAGAGCAGCTTCCTTGGCCCGCGTAGGCGCCATCAGCGGAGAGGTATTCGTCATGGACATGCCCACCAGTCCCTGTTCCATGGCCCGAATGGCATACCAGCCGGCCATGCCATAGTGATTGGATCCCTTGGCGCACACCCAGCCCACGCCCACGGTCTTGGCCTTCTTGATGGCCAGATCCATGCAGAAGTTGCCCACGACGGCGCCCAGGCCATTGAGTCCATCCACCCAGGCGGTGGCCGGGGTCTCCTTCAGGATCTTGGGAACGGCTCCGCCATCCGTGGAGTTGATGGCCAAATCGTTGATGTACATTTCCAGGCGGTTCATGCCGTGGCTGAAGTGCCCGCGGTGATCGGCGGCTACCAGCAGATCTGCCTGGGCCTCGGCATGGGCTTGTGGCACCTTCACGGCCTTGAAGCAGTCGATCATGAAGCGACGCGACTCGGCGACAGCCACCAGTTTGGGAGCAGCGGAGGACATGGCGCGGATCGAGGGCTCTAAAAGAACAGAGGGTTGCTTTAATTTTTGGACTCGGAGCGATTCTTCCGTCAAAGAGCGGAACGTGTGCGATCGAATACGCGGCGTATGAGCGACTGGAGGCGAGCACCAAATAAATAAGTGGACTGAGGCGACAGAAGCGGACGTCTAATTGTTCTGGCAATCTCTCACCCATACCAAGAAGAGGCCAAAACCCTAGGCGGTTGGAAACAACAACCTAAGGGGCTCTCTATGGGCCAGATGCGATTACGAAGGAGGGTTTTAAGCGGTTACAAAACCCTGAAAAAATAAAATTGGGTTTTATTTTCACAGCCTTTTTAATTATTGAAATGATTTTGTTCACAGTTCGTTATGTATACACACTAATTTTAAACTTCTGCTTACTTTAAAAATCGATATTTTTTGTATATTTAATTACATTTATTATAAATTTAACACCTAAAAAAACTATTCTATATTTAATGGTTTAGGCTTTCATGAATTTGAATATTATTAAATACTCCCCAATATATCTTTATATAGTATTTAATAAAATAAAGAGTGTTATTCCTAACTCGAAGATCTCATCCCTCAACAAATATATATTTTCCAAAGGCCCCCCAAAAAACCCACTCAGAATCCGCCTCTGTTTTTTAAGCATATACTCCGCCTTTGTTTTCTGTTTGTATTTTTTGGCAAACCCGAAATTCTTGATGCGAATATGCTTATCAGCATTATGTTTGGTCAGGCTTCCACTGGGTTGCTCGGTTTCTCTACCTGATTTAGTATATAGGTTGGGCAGATATGGATCCGCAATCTCTCAAATGTTCTAGCGCGTGTAACGTCTTCATACATACAGATTTTTTTCGATTGGCCTCTCTGTTTTCTATTATAGGGGGCTCGCAAGTCTATATACACTCATTATTTATTCATTCGCTGCTTATTTATTATTTGAGCGCGAGTATTTCAAGTTATTTGCGGTGCGTGTGTGGGCCGGGTGCGAGTATCTGTGTGTGCCTTCGTGCCGGGCTAGTAATGACCTTGAACTTGTGGAACCTATTTCTGTACTTTGAAATTAACGGTCTCGAATGAATGGGAAGCGAAACTGCCGGTCTAGGCCATACCAATTGGAGTTCATTTACATCCAAGGCGATGGGGGGAAAGTGGGGCGTATTTCGAGGGCCATATCACCATAATCGTGTTGACCTTACACAATGAAAGCGAGTGTGACAGAGTGGTACATGTGCACACAAATAAGCCCACAACTAACGCCCAATTAAGTTGATGGCTTTACGAGCCTTATCTAATCGAAACTAAGTCACACCACTCGAAAAAATTGAAATTGGCAAAGAAAAATGTTGCATGCCATTTCATAGAAAATTGGGAGAGATTTTTATCGGGTTTGAAATATTCTGATATATAAAAATTTAATTCAAATAAGGGAGTTTATTTTAATTGAAATGAAAGTTACGATAACCAATTAAGAATACAATTGCTGCAAAAACAAATCTGGAAAGTAACATCTTTAAGCATTAATTTTCAATGTAAATTATAGGTCACAAATAGTACATGTTTTTAAGCAAGTACATACATCATTTAGTATTTAAACTTCATAATCAAGCCGAATAAATAGGAAAAAGAGGGTAAATTTTAATTTTACTTTTAATATCCGTTTTTTGTCTTTACAAATTTGTTTATTCACCACTTAAAATATATATAAAAATAAGAGCTATAAAAACTTGTATATATAAAAGAACCACTAGTTCCTAGATATGTTTCAGCCAATTTGTAAATACAACTTACGGAACCAAACCCTCAATTTTTGAAGATTGTTCTAGAATGATTTTAAACCGATTTCCCAACAAGCTTAAAGCCTGACTCACTCTCGTCTTAAATGGCTGAAACCCGATTTGGTTTATTTTTCAATGGCGAAATATGGTCTATTTTTACTTCGGTCCAGTTGCTAATTATTAAATATTTCTCCAGCTCTTCAAGCACTTTCATTTCTCCATCTCCATCGTCTGGCCCCTTATCGGCGGACCCAAAAATATATATATATTTAGATAGAGCTCGGGGGTCTCGCTCTAATCAATCTGGAGTAGACGAGTGCATTAAGTAATAATCTACAACTGCTGGGCTTAGGTAAACAAGTTTTATGGCCGATTCGCTGTGCTCATTAACACCTTTTTGAGTAATGGCAGAAAAATGATCGATCCGCACTCGGCCAGCGGGTGTTAAGTTGATCAAACGGCAAGTGGACTTAAACCAGTTTCTGTTTTTGTGTGTTTTAATGGTTCTTTATTTTTGCCACAAAGGGAAGAACAAGTGTTTGATGCGCTTTCAACGAGGCAATCAAAATGCGATTAGTAATGATTCCCTGGCAGACCCAGTGACGCCTCCGTGTCCCAGTTTATTTTCGATTCCTTTTATTGTTTTTATCGTTCATTAAGAGTCAGTCCCCCCTTTCTTATAAACACAACCGCCACTTGTTAGTCAGACTTTTTTTGTTTAAAGGGGACTGTGCTGGTGGTCAAAAAAAAAACATTTGTTTTAATTATAAATGTCTATAAAAAATTCGTTAGCACAACGTGTGGGAGTCGTTATGAGAATATTTTGCGAAAAACCGGCTAAGTGAGGGAAAGGAAAGAGGGAAGTAAAGGAAAGAGTTATTGAGACGATAGATTAATTTTCAAAACTTCAGTTGTCAGGTGTGCAAAAAATATTAGCCTTGTTACGGTTTCCAATTGTTTGTAAAAAATGTATTTAGGCTAGAGCCTATTATAATTTTATTCTTTTAGTTATTCCTATTTCAAAGCTGAATATATGAAATTTTTGCATTAAAATAGGTAAGTAATAAAAGTAAGAAAGAAATCTAGGTATGTACATACATATAACAAAAATATAAAACTCTCTTTCTGTCGCACAGAGTGCGAAAGACGGGCATATAGTATATTCTTTGTGAGTTATATATAATCAAACCTTAACTTAACTTTAAGCCAGCTGAATCAATTTAGTTTTAGTTAAAAAAAAAACACAAAACAAAAAATATATTTTCATGTAGGTTTGCGGTTCAATATCATTATTTTTTTTAAGGTTTTTAAATAAAAAGAAACCAAAACAAAGCCTAAGCAACCTTCGAAAAGTCATTTTGTGGTTTTTTTCAATTTAAAAATAGTAGAACATTTGCACATCTTTTGTGTAAAATTTGAAGAGTTGAAATTCGATCTTCTAATTATTCCCAACTAGAGATTTCTTGACGTTTTCTGTCACTTTTTCGAACTCGAAAGCCCCCAGCTCGAAATCCGTTACGAGTTTGAATCACGAAATCTAAGCATTAAATCTGTCTGCTGCCGCGTAATAAATCAACAATTGCACGCGCAATTTGCATAATTAAAGTTTTGAACTCACCGCTTGCCACATTTGGCGCCTGCGCTGCCTTTGTAGTTGTTGTCGTTGATGCTGTTGCTGCTGTGAAAATTGCACTGGGCCGCCCACAGGTGTGCATGGCCTGCTGCTGCTGTTGTTGTTGGCGCCTTTGAAGCGTTCGAAGAGGCCGCTGCCAGTTGACAGCGAGGGCGGGGGCGTACCAGTGGGCATGGCTGACCGCCGATCGCCGGAGCAATGTCAACGAAGTCATGCCGACGAATATGGCAAAAGGCGAACTCACAAAAAAGGTAACCAAAACAGAACAGAAGAGAAACGGCGCACTATGATACAGCAGAGAGAAGCGAGGGAGAGAGAACAAGTCTAGTGGCAACAGCTGACGTCGTCGCGTTGTGAGCTTTGCTTTTTCGCCTGCACTTTTTAGTTATTCTCTAATTCTCAAGTGACTCACAACGCTAATTCTCCACTCTTCCGCTTGTCTTTGGGAGATTTACTCGCGCGCGGAATAATTGCCCAAAAAGATACAGATTCAGAAGCTAATGTTATTGGCGGCACGTCGACTAACCGCACTACCACGTAAAGTATTTAATTTAACTAACAAACAGCACGCAATTTACGTAATAGCAACAAACCAACAACAAACAGCAGTAACAGCAACAGCAACAGCAACAGCAACAACAACAAACAACTCCAATTGGCACGCCAAATCCCAATCAGAGTCGAGTCACAGCTATGTAGCTCTCCGGATCGGCCGTCTTTATCGTTCGAAGCGACAATGTGAACTGCCATGAACTAGCATCGCATAGCTTTTCCACACAAGGTGCCCCAATCTGGGGAAAAGCGAACATTTAAATATAAAAATTCGATTCAAAGGTGCCGCGTGACATGCGTAATGGGAGGCATGAAGAGAGGGGATTTCTTCTGCATTTTCTGACTATAAAAAAGATATAAAATTATATGTGATTTTTTAACAATATGTTTATTTCAGCAAGAACAACAATTGTTATTGTTCTTTCATGTTTTTTGTTTTGTTTTTATTGGCGAAAAGCTACGAGAACTTGAGCCAGTACTGTGTAACGCCCACTTACAGTGTTACAAAGTGTCCCTTTAGCCGAGACGCACACCCACGCAATTTGGCGCAATGTAATTTGAGCTTGAAGTGAAGTCCGTTACTTCTTGTTGTTTTTTATTATAAATTAAATGAAGCAGAACTTGAATAATAATTTTAGTGTTTTAAAAAAATCTGAGCAAATATATAATATAAAATCCACATTTATCTAAGTTTTCAATAGCTCTTTTAAAAATGTTATTTATTTTTAAAACGTACAAAAACTAAAGATAACTTGCTATGAATCCTTATTTTACTTTAAAACCCTTTTTATCGATTTAATGTTTCTTTTATTGAATTAATCGAAAACTCAATAAAGTTAAGGATTAAAAGTTGTAATATTTATTAAGTATTTATTTTATACATTTAGAAATATTGCGCAATAGTATAAATGTGGAAAGTCTTATTAAACGACTTTGTACGTTTGTTAGTGTTAGAATTTATATTTTGCGGTTAAACAAATAAAAATGAATGTGATTATAGTGAATACAATTATTATTAACAAACAAATTTGGCTAATCTCATACAAAATGGAACCTGTGGCTGTTGCTGTTGCCTGTTTTGTTTGTTTTAGAAAACAACTACTCTCTGAATATGGTTATTTGTACGGTGTTTGGTTATTTAACCCGACTTTCAATTAACGAATAATTTAAGTCATATTTATATTTATACATGCAAACAATAATGTCGCTAGTCGGTTGACTGCCCCTATTAGCACATGGGCAGCCGCCGATTACCTTTGACAGCGGCCCACGCACAGGTACACGGGCACAGGTGCAGGTGCTCCGGACCAATTCGATCGTAATTAATCTATAGCGCGCTATCAAAAGCCTGCGCAAGTTCTTAATTGGCAGTTACAGGCAGCCTTTGGCGACGATTTTGGGCTATGCCAGTCGACTTGTCGCTGAAGGCAGAAAACAAATAAACAAAAGCGATATCAGCTAACACTTACTAGCACATGTATGTCATCATCACCGCCATCATCATCATCATTACGGGCTGACGGCTGACTCAGTGGATCGTCATGCATGGTGGTGGCTACTACACAGAGAGAAATATCGAGTTTTTGATATTTGCATACCATTTTGACTTGATTACTTGAAATGAGAAATTATATTAAAAATATAATATATATATAAATATAAAATATATGTTATATCTTTGCCAAATACAGGCGATGTGATTTGAAATCATTAAAAAATTGTCCGTAAAAGTATGCAACATATGTGGTGCAACTTAGGGAAAAAAAACTGCAGACTTGTATACTTTTACACACCGTTTAAATTGTTTTCAAATCAAAAGCAATTTTTATAAACCAACTAATTTGGATATCAATAACTTTTAACACATTCTCCATTTTCAAATCACAAATATAACAAAAAAGATACATTTCTTTCTCTGCACGATCATTGCTTTACTTCGGTGCCCCCTGTGGCGACGCCTCTGGGCGAAATGTTGTCACTGGGGCTCGAAGATTCTCGCTGGGCTTTCGCTCCGCGTCCCCATGCGCATTCCGCTGCAGACCGCCGGCCGAGGCAGTCGTTCTCCGTCATCTCCATCAATAATCGTCGAGAGAATTGACAGAATTGGGAGTGGGAAAACGGCGAATCGCCAAAATAAACAAGCTCCCAACTAGCCGCTAACTGTTCGGAGTCCCCCGGTCGCTCTGCTAATTGCTTTGTTTTCATTCTGGTTTCTGTGCAGTCCGAAACTCAAACCAAAGTCAAAACCATTCCGTTCCGACTCCGATTCCAAAGCCGAAAAAGTTTTTATCGCGAGTTTCGACCTCGACGTGAAAGTTTCCGCTGCGTGCACGTAAGTACGAAAAAATCATTTTTGGCATTGAGAATAATTTCCGCTTAATTGCAGCCAGCCAGCGAGGCAGCCAGCCAGACACAGTGAGCCATGGCTGCGGCGAACGTGAAGATTGTGGAGTCCAAGCTCGACATATTCCAGGCACCCCAAACCCACGCCTTGGCCCATGCCGTCGAGTCGTCCTTCATGGCGCTGCGGGGCACTCTGGCCTGGCAGTTTGGCCTCATCTACGGCGATGTGGATGAGCTGCGCCAGAGGAGGGTCAGCCGGGGCAACTGCGCCGTGCTGGAGCACAATTCGCGCTTTATTTATTACTTGGTCACCAAGTCGAATCTCTACGAGGCCAGCACCTACGACGATGTCCAGGCGGCGCTGATCTGTATGCGCGAACACATGGTAAGTAACCAATCCAGAGTGGGAGAGTGGGGAGTGGGTGGTGGGGTGTGGGGTGTGGGGTGTAGGTTGTGTTTTCCCCCGAAGAGCGAGAAGCGACAAGTGACATTTCCCTTCCCAAAGAGCAACCGCACGTCGACGATTCGAAAACTGGTTTGTGCCTCGTCTCTGACTTTGTCAATTTACAGTTAATTTATTTGTACATCGAGATACAGTAAATATTTGTGGAAGATTCGCCCCTTTTTGTGATCAAATTGTTAAGCACTTTAATTAAAAAGTGTTGCATTCGTCATCGGTGGAAAGGGTAGAAAATATATGTATTCATTTGCATTCATTTGCATAGGAGAAAGTAAACACACATGAGAAATCATGACCAAAAGTATAATTTACTTTTAAAAAGTTGCACTTTATTTGGTATGAAATTTATAGTTTGTATATGAATCATATTTAAAATTAAAGGCGAATTGAACTGGATATTTATTATAAAAAAATATATTATTCCATCTTATTTCCATAGAATTTTCTAAGCTGCTTTATTTATATTTCTCAAACCTCACCTATTCAAAAGTTATGTTTACCAATAATGACTGCTTCGTATTTCCAGCGCAATCACGAGATCACCAAAGTGGCCATGCCCCGGATCTGCTGCGGCAAAGACGGCCTCGAGTGGCGGCAAGTGAAGCGTCTGTTGCAGCAAACCTTCTCCCAGAGCGAGTACCCCATCGAGATTCTCGTCTGCGAGCACGAGGATTTGTCCAAGGAGGTGAGTCACCCGAAATATCTGAGTAAGCCGCTTAATTCAAGCCACCTCATTCACAGCTGGCTGCGCCCAAATGCCAGATCACAGAGGCCAGGGGCAATCTGTTCAGTGCGCCAGAGAACTATGCCCTGGTGCATTCCGTCAGTGCGGACTTTGCCATGTGTGCAGGACTCAACCTGCAGTTCCGCTGCAAATTCGGTCATGTGGACGATCTGAAGCGCCAGAATCGGCACACTGGCAACGTGGCAGTCCTGGAGCAGGGCGGACGGTACATCTACAACCTGGTGACCAAGGAGCGCAGCCACGAGAAGTGCACCTACACGGCCCTCTACTACGCGCTGCTGGCCATGCGCGAGCACATGGTAAGAGTGGATCTCTTCCTACAGGAACTAAGTCTAAGAAATATGTATGCCTACTTAACGAATCTTATCCCCATTCCAGAGGGAGCACGGAGTGACCAAGCTGGCGATTCCTCGACTTGGATGCGGCATCGATCGCCTGGACTGGTTGCGCGTGCGCAGTCTGCTGGACCTTGTTTTCGCCGAGGACAGCGTCGATATCATCGCCTTCTTTTACACTCCCCCACAAATGTCCAAGGACACGCTGAATGTTGTGTGTCCCACCTGTCGGCACATGAAGACCATCCACTTGCCCTCGAGATCCGTCAGCGGATCAAGGAGCTCTCTGCATCGCGAGAAGACCCCATTCTAAATGGGGCGATGGCGATCTGTATAGAGCAGCAAAAGATTGCTGCACTCGAAATAGTTTTCTTGGGACTTTGTGGCACCGAATGCACCAAATACTTATATAGCTGTTAAGAAAACACTACACCTAAGAGCTTCCATGGCACGGAAAATTCATGTTTTTTGGGTATTTATACTGTATGTACATTAATAAACGAAATACACCCCTTAGAGGGGGATTAACAAACGATCCGACTTTGGGCTTCAATATACATACTTCTTATTTTAGGTATATTTTAAATTTGTGATCTCTTAAGCTTTGTCAAAACTGTCACAATCTCTCACAAGTAACTCTAAAAACAATATGTATTCTTCCAAACTTCTAGAACTACGCGAGGCTTTTCGAAAGGGTTTCGTGATTGGCATGGCCACCCAGGCGACCTACAAGATCAGCGAGGTTGACGGGGACCTATTCTCGGCACCGAAAACCCATTCGTTGGCACATTGCGTGGGCGCTGATCTCGCAATGGGAGCAGGAATCGCAGTGCAGTTCAAGAAGATATACGGCAAGGTGGACGAGCTGCGGGCCCAGAATGCGGCCAGTGGAGAGGTGGCGGTGCTCAAGGATGATGAGCGTTACGTCTACTATCTGGTGACCAAGCCGCAGAGCTGGGGCAAGCCCACCTACGAATCTCTACAGGCATCCCTGGAGCAGATGCGCGAGCATATGGTAAATATATGTCATTGGGATTGCGTTTTTGTTTTTACTATTTAAGGTGGCTTTAGCATTAACGCGTGTAAAAGATCCGAAAGATTTATAAAATTTCCGCGTTAGTTACAAGATTAAAAAATCAATTTCAAAATCAAGTAGGTTTTTCAATCATTTTTCTAATTAGTATCTTAAACGTATAAAGAAACATATTGATTAGCCTTAGGTAACTTAGGGTATTTAATAGCTTAATTCTAATAGTTTTTATATACTCTTCTAACACATATTATTTATTTCCCATAACAGCGCGAAAACGAGGTAGATAAGCTGGCCATCCCGAAGATCGGCTGCGGCATCGATGGCCTGGAGTGGGACAAAGTCAGCAAATTGCTGGAGTACGTATTTGGCCAGGAGGATCTGGAGATTGTTGTGTACAACTTTGTGCCGCCACAGGGCCAATAACTCGAATTACAAATATTCATTTGTGTCATCTTACTTTCGAACTTCTGCATAATTAAACACTACTAGTTCCACGGCATCCGACTGAAAGATCTGGCAGATCATTTCCTTGACCTTGGCCCAGTTGAGGCCGTCCAGTCCGCATCCTATGCGGGGCATGGCGATCTTGGGTACGTTGTGGGAAATCTGGAATAATGGCGATTTAAAATAGATGTGATGCTGGACCTGGAATCACTCCACTCACCATATGCTGGCGCATGGCATGCAAGGAGCTGTGCAGGAGCTCGTAGGTCGGCTTGCCCCAGCTGGTTTGCTTGGTGACCAGGTAGTACACAAAGCGCTGCTGGTCCTGCAGAATGGCCACTCCCCCGGGCTGGACCTTTTGCCTCTGCAAGGTCAGAAGCTGTCCAAACTTGTTGCTTAAAAAAGGGGCAATTTACATAAAAGCTTAACAGTACCGATCCAATCCTTACCGAAACTTCACCGCAATGCCTTTGCCCATGCGTAGGTCGGCTGCTACGCAGTGACACAACGAAAAGTCGCTCTTTGCGCTAAACAAGTCGCCGTTCTGCTCTCTGTAAACAAAGCCTGGCATTTCCAATTGCTTTTCCGCCAAATGATCGTATTTTCAAAATTAATCAAAACTTGCTTCCAATTGTGCTAGAGCTGGGAAAAAATCGATGTCAACATCGATTAAATCGATTCCTCCTTTTTTGGTCAATGCATCGATTTGGTTTAGAAAGATTCGATTAATCGACGAGTCCATTTTCAAGATAAAATCCACCCCTATGAAGAAGAAGAGGACCGTGAACATAAATGAATTAAAATTTGTAAGTTTTAATGATTAATTATAAAAATCAAGTTTTAGATTTTTTTTAGGATTCTTATGTTTTTTTTTTTTTTGTGAACTCACTCACTTGATCTCCTTCAATATAATTTAATTTTTCTGGCAATAACCAGAGATTAATTTAATGTGTTTTTTTTTGTTTTTATATTATGAAAATGTCTTTTCTTTTATTTTTTTAACTTTTATTTTAAATAATTTTGTTTTAAATAATTTTATTTAAAATAAATGTTTTAAATAATTTTATATAAAATAAAGCTTCATAAAATAAGAAATATAATAATTTAATAATATACAAAAATCAAAATCAATTAATCTCTGGTAATTGCCAGATAAATGTATTTAATTTATTCTGAAAATATTTTTTGTTTATTGTTTTATGAACGATTATGTAACTAAATTTATGTTTTGGTTTATCTCTGAATTTAACTCAAGTAAAATATGAAAAAGTTTTGTTTTCGATTTAATCGATTTTTTTTATAAAAAAATCGATTTTTTTAAAAATCGAAAAAATCGATTCACTGAGAATCGATTTTTTCCCAGCTCTACAGTGATGGATAAAGTAATCACTGATCATATGTGTTCCATAAACCTATCGTGGCTACAAGAAAATAATAAATAGCAGATTTCAATTGCAGTAATTATAATCAAGCCCTATCAAATTTTAAATTAATTACTTTCGTATTCATTTTATTTTTACAGTCTTACATGTGAAGTAAAATATATTTTTTCCTCCACATTTACCGATCGTTTGTATGGTAGCTATATTATATACTCGTCCGATTCTTATTAAATTTATTTCTTATTTAATTAAATTAAATTTACAAAAAAAAATCCGAAAAAATATGATATACTTGTAACTCGAAGTAGAAGAAATTATGTTGAAAACTGAAAAAGTTATAATTTTTTTTTTCTAAAAATTTCCCGACCGTTCCTATGGCAGCTATATGATATAGATGTCCGATTTTTATAAAATTAAATGTGAAAATCTGAAACTATAAAGCTCATAGCCGAGAGTTGATCAAGATATGATAAGAACAGTGATGTTGTTGCTAATGCTGAACAAGAATATAATATATATATTTTACAGAGTCGGAGATGACTCCTTCACTGCATTGCAAACTTCTGATTTAGAATACCCTGCAAGGGTATAAAAATGTATAAATATCTAATCGTTTTTATAGAATTATTAGGGATTCAAGTGAATGATGGAAAACATGTTCTTCAACTTTCAAATTACTTTAATCGCACAGCTGTGTGGATGAAGAACAAATTGAGAAAGGAAAGGTGGAATACCCTATAAACGGCTGGTTAAAGTCAAGACAATAACTTTATTAAAAAAATACGAAGAAACCGGTTATACAAAAATCAAGAATGAATGTTTCGCTATGGTTATATAGGGACATAAGTTACAAAAAAATCTTTAGGCAATACAAATTTGTCCGTTATTTTAGGCCAAACATTTCCTTTAGGTCCGACAGTGGCACCGAGTTTGATTGCTTCAGCTGCAACAACTTGCCGTAAGCACTTATCAAGGGACCGGGATTTTGTACAAATGGAAGGCAACGTTGTATAGCCTGAAAAAAAAAAAATTAAATTAAAAAAATAAATTAAAGTCACATCTCAGTAAACTTGCATGAAGCAATAGGGATCCAATTCCACTTGCGGGTTCTATATTCATGGAATATATAATATTATGCAGAGCGACGGGCGATATCTTGGAAGAAGATTTATTTACAAGAGTTAGCATCAATATGTTAACATTACACGCCACTTTCATAATTTTCATTAGCTTAGCTGAGGCAGTAGATTCCTTAGATTGATGAAAAAAATTTGAGGCGTATGAGAATTTAGATGATTGGTTTGTAAATTTAAATGATAGCAAAAATTTATACAAAATTGAAGGAACGTCCTGTGAGTCATTTTCCATTGCAAAAACATTAATACATATTCCGCCAAACCAAGTTTTATCAAAGTCGATGCCTAGCTTGTAGATTTTTCCACTGCTGCAAGTGATCTTTAAAATTCTGTCAATCACTCTGTTCAAATCCCAGATAAACAGCTGGGTCAGCTTTTCCCCGTTTAGATATCCGTTCTCAACTGCTGGATGGTTTACAGACGTCCTCAGGTCAACCTTCTGGACTTTGCCATCATTACTGAAGACATGTACTTGTTGGGGCTCTACTGCAAATGGTATCTTAAGCAGAAGAAGAGGGATTTGCAGTTTTGTCACTTCGGTTTTGTAAAGATTAACTGGAGAAAAAAAAATGGCCAAAATAAACATATCAGTATTTATGTATGAATACATTCATAGGTGTGGTCAAATGTATAAAAGGAAGATAAGTAGTTTTTACATTATCGCTGTTATCATTCTTTTTTTTACCATTTACAACCAGGCACTCAAACGAATTGCGACTTACTGGTCTCATCCCAGTTGCTCACTGTCCCCTTGAAAATGGAATTAATCTTGATTAATTCTTGATCGATTTTAGCGGATATTTCGGTTGCATCTCTTAAATATGTCTGGTACTTGGGTTTTGGGGTTTCTAATAGTTTTTCTACCACAATTTCAAGTGCCTCGTCAAATTTAAGCGACATGACGAATTTTATTCTCCTTCTTCTTACGGGGAACACCAAATCTATATTGAAGTTTTGATCGTCGATCAATAAGCCCTCATGACTTAGAGATGGGTTTTTTACGATTCTAATTAGAATTGGATTGTTATCGAGATATCATGTTGTTAAAAGTGATTGCGTTCGAGTAAACAGCACGATCACCGATCAGTGATTGATCTGTAATCAGTAATCAATAATGATACATTACTGCATATATAGAGTACAATTTATTTAGGCTGTTAATGAGAAAAAGCCTAGTGTCATACCACAAATTTCAATTTCAAATTTCGCGCCGTTCAAAGAAAAACAGATTTGACGGGGAAATAACTGAATTGGCAACTCTGCTCTAGTTATCGATACGTAACTGATAAGAGACTTTGACGACTCCGGGCACACTAACACGGACTTTTGGCCAAATGAGTTTTATTTTTAAGTTTATTGCCACTTTTGTACGCAAAATGCTGGAACTTCTGCAATTCGGTGGCAAGACGCTGACGCACACGCTGAGCATTTACGTGAAAACAAACACGGGCAAGACGCTGTCGGTGAACCTGGAGCCCCAGTGGGACATTAAGAACGTGAAGGAACTGGTGGCCCCACAGCTCGGTCTGCAGCCGGACGAGGTGAAGATCATTTTTGCAGGAAAGGAGCTTAGCGATGCCACGACCATAGAGGTAAAAAGAGTCACAGCCAGCCACCGTAACATGCTAAAATACCTGTTCTTTCAGTAGCAATGCGACTTGGGCCAACAGAGCGTTTTGCACGCCATCCAGTTGCGGCCGCCGGTGCGGCGCGAGAAGATCCAGTCAGCCACGCTGGAGGAGGAGGAGTCGTCGCTGACTGAGGAGCCCTCGAAGCCGCTAAACGAAACCCTGCTCGATCTGCAGCTCGAGAGCGAGGAGAGGCTGAACATCACCGATGAGGGTATGTGCAACAGGTTGTTTCGCCTTTGAGCCTGCTTCTAATGCCTGAATATCCGCAGAACGTGTCCGTGCCAAGGCCCACTTCTTCGTGCACTGCAGCCAGTGCAACAAGCTGTGCAACGGCAAACTGCGGGTGCGTTGCTCCCTCTGCAAAGGCGGTGCCTTCACTGTCCACCGCGATCCCGAGTGCTGGGACGATGTGCTCAAGTCACGTCGCATTCCCGGCCACTGCGAGAGTCTCGAGGTGGCCTGCGTGGACAACGAAGCTGGGGATCCGCCCTTTGCCGAGTTCTTTTTCAAGTGTGCGGAGCATGTTTCCGGCGGCGAGAAGGACTTTGCTGCTCCGCTAAACCTCATCAAAAACAATATCAAAGATGTGCCTTGTCTGGCCTGCACGGATGTAAGGTAAATATATACAAAAACTTTGTATTTATTTCTAAAAATACTAGTAAGATGAATTAATTCTAATTAATAACAAAAATCCAAATGCTAATTGCTGGTCCTTATCTCCTTTTGCAGTGAAACAGTCCTGGTCTTTCCCTGTGCCTCGCAGCACGTCACATGCATCGAGTGCTTCCGCCATTATTGCCGCTCTCGGCTCGGCGAACGCCAGTTCATGCCGCATCCGGACTTTGGCTACACCCTGCCCTGTCCCGCTGGCTGTGAGCACTCATTCATCGAGGAGATCCATCATTTCAAGCTGCTCACCCGCGAGGAGTATGAGCGCTATCAGCGGTTTGCCACCGAAGAGTATGTCCTGCAGGCGGGCGGAGTGCTCTGCCCGCAGCCAGGCTGTGGCATGGGCCTGCTGGTGGAGCCCGACTGTCGCAAGGTGACCTGCCAGAGCGGATGTGGTTATGTTTTCTGCCGCAACTGCCTGCAAGGCTACCACATCGGGGAGTGCCTGCCCGAGGGGACGGGTACCAGTGCCCAAAACTCCTGCGAGTACACCGTGGACCCGAATGTAAGTTTGCGCAATATCGTTGCTCGCTTGTGTAATAACACGCTTCTCTCAGCGAGCTGCCGAGGCGAGATGGGAGGAGGCCACCAATGTCACCATCAAAGTCAGTACCAAGCCCTGTCCGAAATGTCGAACGCCCACGGAGCGAGATGGTAAGTTTTTTTTTGAGGGGCGGGGGAAAGCCCAAGACGCGTCTCGTAACTGAACCCTCCTCCTTCTTCCAGGCGGCTGCATGCACATGGTCTGTACACGCGCTGGCTGCGGATTCGAGTGGTGTTGGGTCTGCCAGACGGAGTGGACACGCGACTGCATGGGTGCCCACTGGTTCGGCTAGTGAGTCCTTCCTCTGTGATCATCCGTCGTCTGTTTCGCCTGTTGTCTGTTGACTACTTTTAAATTTTAGTCTGTAGTAAAGAATTGAGCCCGAGCAACACCCTGTTTGTCGTCTACGTAATCAATAGCAGCACGGCGCAGAAACAGCACCACCCCCGGCCAGGACGCGCTAAGCTCATCCTACCCCACTCAGTTCCTTCGTTGCGTGCGCACACACTTTGTTTACGTTTTTCCGACTTTTTTTGCGCCTACCAAATATTTTGAGGGCCTTCCTCTTTGGGCTGGCATGCGAAAACCGCAGCAAAACACGTGCACGGTCGGACTGCGAGAGAGCCTGCCTGGAGACTGCGCAGTGGGTGGCCGAGTGGTGGCGGTACAAGGCTCATGTAACCCAGGCGCGTAGCCGGAAGGGGACTCCTATATCATTGATTGAGCGACAGCTAAGGCATTTCAAAAAATTCCTGGGGTGATAAAACTTTGTCTTTTCAGTTATGGCAGAAGCTGCATATTTGAATATTCTATCTTTGAGTTTTGGGGAATACTATTTTCCTAATTATTTCAAAACTTTTATACCTGCCTGGGAAGTTACCATAGCTTAGGAACAGTTTTAGTATTTGTGCTATTTAAATATTACCAATAGAAGACCAATATGTTTATAGTTTATGCTCACTATAAACGTTATAGTTGATCTGTTAGTTTAATTTTAAATTAAATTTAAATGCAAATTGTAGATTAATTTTTGAAAAAGGGCTATGAGAACGTATTTAGAGTTAAGAAAACCCATTCAAAATATGCTTCGGCAATGGGTTTGGAGTGACGGTAGTCCGTGTGAGCTTTTCACCTGCCTGGTTATCAGTCCTACCCATCCGGCTTATCGGTCATCATCTGAGGTTGGGCCTGGCCAAAATGCCACAGGTTCACGGCGAGGCGAATGGAGCGGAGAACCTTCCCCTGGCATACCCTGGGTGGTGTGGAGTTCTGTGCCGGAAAGCGTGTTACGCTTTTCGCATCATATATTGGTGGAAATCCGTGGCCCGGACATCGATAAATCGAGCCTATACATACCTCATGCACCACACGCCGAACGTGGGAAACCCCCAAACGGGACTTTGGCGGAACGGAAAATTCGCTGCGCACTCCCTGCGTTCTCTCACACAGCTCTCCGGGAGTCCTCGCCTCCTTCCCGTCTTCCCTGGCAGAAGTAACGCCACGTTCTAGATTCCTTTCGGCTCGCCGCTCTGTTTTGGTTTGGTTTCTGTTTTGTGCTCTAATTCGTAAGCAAAGTGAATAGTTTCAAATGGCATTTTTCCGCGAGAGGAAGCGAGAGACAGAGAGAACGAGAGAGTGCAACGGACATTCCGCCCTCGGTTGGCGGCGGAAAAGCTCGCTCGCGCATGTGGGCAGGTTGCCCATCGAATCGGGTCACAAAGTTCCCAGTGCAGCAGCGGCAGCAGCAGCAGCTCGGTTCTATTCGCTCGGTTTTCCTTCCCTTTTTTTTTTTTGCTTTTCGCTGCTTTCTGTCTGCTCCTTTCTCTGGTGCTTGTCTTTTGCCAGCTTTTCTGCTTCTTCGGCTTGGGGGCCTTCGGCGTACAAGGGTATAAATGGCAGCGCGCCCGTGTATCGCATTTCAGTCTACGTTGGACTTTAGCGCGCGCCGCACACAACGCTGCGTATACGTAACGCCACTCGCTCCGAGCTCTGGCCTCCGTCCGAGTGACGCCGCCGTGCTCCGATCGTTTTGGCCATTCGCTTGCCGTCTGCCTCTGTCGTTTGCTCTTCGATTTTTCCGCGCTTCTGTCGAAGAGAAAGGTGGAAAAGTGTCCGCTGTCTGTGGGGGAAGTGACGCTCTCGCTCTCGGCCATTGTGAACTGCGGCCAGAATTTCAAATTCAACGGTATTTCGTGGTGTGTTGAAACGAGAAAAACCGTGGGGAGAGTTTTCGAAAATCAGAGGCGAGGTTTTTAATCGAATCGAATTAGTGCAAATTGAATTTTCGGAGGAGTAAATGGAAAAAGGAAATAAAACTGAAACATTCAAAGCAGTAAAATTATCATAAGTGGAGCAGCTGAATTTTGATCGTTAATAAATCTGCAAGAAAAGTAATTTTTCCCGATTAAAAGGTAACTAATGCTTTAAATGCTTTACTGTAAAATTGTTCTGTGCAATGACTGCTTTCTTAAAATGTTGTTAGCTTTAGCTTAAAATATTTATTTGCTCTGTTAAAGATAGTTCTAAAGTTATAATAAACAAGAGATAACTGTACAGGCGACAAAATCTAAAGTAACTATATATTAGTTTTGGAATCCTCCCCCTTAAACATTTAAAATGTATTTTTTACAACAGTAAAATATAAATTTAAACTAATTTTAACATACACAGTTTAAGTTTTAAAAAAGTATCGTTTAGCTCTATACATTTGTACAGCTAAATAGCTTCCAAATGTATTTATTTTATATCTTAAAGCACTAAACTATTATTTTTAACCCCTCCCACTTCCTACAAGAGCCCCACTCTACCTCAAAAAATATTGTTTTATCTTAGCATATTTGTGAAATACTCCCACGCACTTGCAGTGCTGCCCCAATTATTGAAAATCCTCCTCCTCGCAGCAGAAACTCAATTAAATCGCCATATTCCGCTGCATACATTCGGGCGCTCGAAGCTCGCGCGATTCGCGACTCGAGTGCCAGGCCACATTGCACATACGCAGCGTGTGACGCGCGCGGGTCCGTGTAATGATTGTGTACACCAGGAGGCACCTCCTGCTCCTCCTGCGACTCTCAGCCCGGCTGCTGCTGGACGCAGAAAGAACGGTACGAAAAAAAGGAAAAAATAGAAAACAAAGTACAGAAGGCAACCAACGCTGGATGGAAACAGTGCAAGAGCTGAGGCGAAACCCCGTCTCGGGCTGCTGTTTTTATTGATTTATATATACACGGCGGCAGTGAGTGGGAGGCTGTTGCTGCCACGGGTGCTGCTGTGGCTGCTCATGCTGCTCCTGTCGGCGCTGTTGTGTCGCACTGTCCCAAAAAGAGGCACCACCACCACTAACACTACTAGCGCATACAGCATCCAACGCCATTTACACGGCTGCCGTCGTGCTCAACTTCCGTTTCCTGTCGCTGGGTCGCAGGATCCTGTGAGCGGCAGCGGAGGCGGGCACGGGAGAGAGAGAGCCAGACTTCCCCGATTGCAGTTGCTTAACTTAACTTATTTCGAGGCTCATTTCACTTACGGCTGGCCGTTTTTGTTTCACCTAACCCTTTGGCTTGGCCAACCAAAAAGCTCTCTCTCTCTCTCTCTCTTCCTCAGGCTCTCTTGTCTCTCTGTTTCTTCTAGGAGAGCAAGTTCTCTCTCAGCCGGCTAATGGCTCTCAGTGCCGCTCTCTTTCAGCTTGTGTTTACATTGATTATGTTATCCACTCCGCCCCCGTGTTTGACTTTGCTAATAGAGTTGTCCTGGCCCCCATCCTCCTTCTCCACCCCTTACTTGCTAATTTGCCGCCAGGACATCACCATCAACATCACCGTCATCATCGGCCTTTGGAGCGTCACTCGCTCTGGCTCTCCAATCAATAAAGGTTAGCCCCCTTTTGACTGCTTGCACCCTCCTCCACCGCCGATTGCCTTCAATTATTATTTTTCGCCTTTTTTGTGGTGTTTTTGCACACAAAAAAAGTTTATTAATCAATAAACGCACACGTCAAGCGCAAGCTTAGGGGCGCACACAAGTAAGTGCCTCTACACGTAGCAAAATTCAATGGTAATTAACCATTTAGTGCAGTTTTTGTTAAGCAATTATTTACAATTAATAAAGCGGCGAGGATGCTCAGGAAACTTGTTTCGAAACAAGCCAGTATCCTTAAGTTACTCTGCGAATTTTTAATGATTTATTTTTTAACTTATTTGCTTTTTTTTTCTCCGTGTAAACTGTATGTGCGCAGGCCAATATGTAATGTCCTGTGTGGGTGAATGAATGGTGAATGAAGCCACCCGTTGCTTGCGAGAAGACGTTCGGCGTTGCTTGGTGACGACTTTGAATCATCCATCCATGGGACAGCCGCCCACCAGCTGCCACCCGTCAGTTGCCACCCACACCCACACCCACATCCTCATACCCCCCACCGTACACTCACCCACTGGCCCTTATCAATCCCACTCCAGATGTGTGCACTTTTGTGGCTCATTAACGGTTTGCATGCGGCCAAAATGCATGTGGTTATTCATTCAATGTGTGTAAGAGAATGTGAGTGTGTGGGGTGTGGGGTGTGTGTATGCGAGATGCGCTCGATAAGTTGAGTGGCTGTTTGCTGTTGCTGTTGCTGTTGTGGTGCCTCGGCTGCCTGTGCGTGAGTGCAAAACAAACGGAATTTTGCGCATGGCCCATCAAGAGATGCAGCCAGCCGTCAGTGTCCTTCCTGCAGGCAGCTCTTCTCCTCCGATCCCACTTACCGCCCTCGAGTACCTCCAAATGGAGGTCCATTTCCCGTTCCATCCAAAAATGAGGCATCTCCAGAGCAACCGCAATTTGTGCATCATAACATGGCTGGGATATTTGGTGAGTTGCTGGCTCTCATTAGCATGTGTGGAATGCCAGGATTGCACTCAGTTAAACTCAAGGATCCAGGCTGCAGGCGTTTGCGAATTTCGCATTTTCGTACATCCGATGAGTTTTGATAAGGGGTGGTTCTGGGAGTTGGACGGGAATGTAATTAGCGCTTTCCGGATTACTGCACACCAAGTTTTACGTATGAGAGAATTAATTAGATTGATACTTTTTCTTATTTTTCACTATAAGGAAGATGTTTTTATTTATCTATCTGCATTTTGTAACCTTATATGTAGCGTACGTTTGCCCAAAGCTGTAACAAATAATCTTAATTTCTCTACTCATACTTTATTTTAATTTTTAACGATACACCAATAACATACACATTATTAAATACTTTAAGACACAAGGGATCACAAATAATTTACCTATAATAAGCCTTAAAGAAACTTACCTGCTACGAGAACTTGCATATCTGCTAATTCCAGCCCAATAAGTAGTCTTGAACCTCATAATGCCCCTGCCATTACAGAGCCCAGACCATGTAGCCGCCATAAAATGTTATTGGTCAGATGTTAATTGAATTGTCTGTGGCACGATACGCAATTGTCTCGTTAGTCCCGACCATGGAACACTGTTTAACGATCTCGCCACTGGCATTCCCATTTCCGGAGCGCCATTAAGAAGCAGGGAACAGCACAGGTTACGGGACGGGGTGTAGGACGTAGGACGTAGAACGACACTATTTTCGTGTGATAATAAACCCACCCACTTTGCTTTCTCTTTTCTCCATTCACAGGAGGACAATAAGAAAACTGCAAGTGTGGCGAAAATTGATTCCAACATAAATAAAGGGCAGCCAAGCGTGGCCAGACAAGAATAGGAAAGGCGAGCCGAAGGATTTGCGACTGTGGCTGAAAGGGAAAATCAATAGTGGTCACATGTAAGCGGACACCACCCGAGCAGCAACTGGCAATATGGTGGCTAAGCGGAACGGGATGGGGCAGATGACTTTTCGCCTCCAGTTGCTATTGCGGAGCGTTTGAGCGAGCAAGAACATTAGCCATGTCGGACCGGTATCCGGCCAGCTTCTACGATCAGCAGCACCATCCCCATCAGCATCTGGCCCCTCATCCCGCCATGTCGCACTATCCGCCGCAGCCCTACAGGTCCGGCTACACAGGCTACCATCCGTACGCTGGCTACGGCTACGGCTCGTCCATGTCCAGTGCCACGTACATGCCCAACTACTACCGCTATGCTCCGTACGCCTCGCCACACTATAGCCAGCACCACCAGGGCATGTTCACGCCCGCTGGCCAGCAGCTGATCCCCTCCAGCGTGCTGCACTACCCGCCCAGGCCGCATCCATACCAGCAGCAGCATCCGGCGCAGCAGCCACATCATCCGTCGGGATATGAGCAGCCCGCTCCATCGCCGTACAGTTCTTCCGCCTCGTACTCAAGCCGCGGATACGGTGGCTACAACGGACCCACACCCCACTATGCTCCACCCGGGCGGTCCTCCACGCCGGCGCCCAATCGCACAGTGCTGCCGCCGAACTATCTAGAGCCACTGCGTAGCTACAGCGAGCAGCAGCAACATGCCATTGCGCTGCAGCAGCAACACCTGCAACACCTACCGTTGGCAGCTACGCCGAAGCTCGAGGATCCAGACATCGAGGTGGAGGCATCGGGAGCAGCTTCGCCGGCTCACCGGCTGACCACGTCGCCGCCGATGATCAGCGCCACCGGAACGGACAGTGGGATCAGCAATTGCAGCACAAGAGCCCGCAGCGATAGCAGCCAGAGCACCCCGGTGTACAGTGGCGAGTATCCGGTGAACATGTCCGTGGAGTCCGCCTCCTGTGTGCCATACCATTGCCCCACCGATGGGCGGGACTTCGAGGAGGAGGAGCTTCAGCCGGCTCCGGTGGCCGAGGCAGCACTCCGGACGGACACTCCGCTCGATATTCCCGGTAAGTTGTTAGCCCTTTATCGCGTCGCCTGTCGCTCTTTCATTACACTCTATTTAATTCGCAATTATGCGCGGCCGCGGGGGAGAATTCGTAAATTTATGCAAACATATGTCAAGGCGGATTATGTAACAAGTATTGAAAGTCAGTACAAGGGGTGGCCAGCCACTCCAGCTGAAATCAGCGACTGGAGGCACTGTGGGAAGCAAGCGAATCTAGGGGTCAGTTTGGGTGTCGAATAAGTTGAGAAGAGTAGAGAAAATAGGAAAATTGCAAATAGGAAACCAGGAAATTGTTCTGATTAAATTAAACATCTTGCTAGATAGATACAAATAATATTCTCTTAGAAACGCACATAGGTAACGCTTCTTAAAATTATTAAACCATTAAAGTTTATACTGAAAACAAAAACTTTGAGTCCAGACACAATTATATATAATTATTTATATTGTATAATATTATTATGCAATTGTATCTAGTTTCACTGTTTAGAGTCTTATTTTCGGACCCACTGTGCCGGCACATAGCGTTATGCTTGATTCCGCATGCAAATTAATGCAAGAACTGTCCGTTCGTGTTGCCGTCATCGTTGTCAGCGTTGTCCGGAGTGTCGTCCGCAAAGCTCCTCACCAGCACGAGGTGCCCCTCCTTCGCCACCTCCTCCTACATTGTTAGCGATGTCCGATTTCAGGTTTTTCCGCCAGCCCTCCCTTGGATTCCCTCAGCCAAGCCGACGTTTTGCAAACACTCAACCAATCAGCGTTGGTTAACTGCTGAAATACTTCCGTTTTCCCGACGGGAGAAGGTCTGATATGGGGGTGCTTACGTAGGGGATGGTTTCGGCGTTCGGGGGGCGCCTACGTCATGGCGCTTAAGAGGACCTCAAAATTAGCTGTCTATTTAGGCACGCGAATCCCCTGGAATCCCCGACAGCCGACAACCGACAACCGACTTTGCCCTGTGATGTGTGGCTTTTTAATTTTTTTGTCGTGTGTGCAAATCAATAAGTCAACGGTGGCAGTGGGAGGGAACGGGGATCTGGCGGTGACCCACCAGGTGCGAAGTGAGCCCACACAGTTTTTTTTTTCTCTAAATATTTCGCAGTGCAAACGAACGTGCTGGTTGTGTGTGTGTGTGTTATCAATGGGCGTTTGACTTTCACACACAAAACACACACACACACACACTGGGGCGTCTAAGGGTGTCTTTCATATGCGTGAAATGTCATCACAGCCAGCATGTAAATGAACTTTACAGCGTAATGCGGTGGTTGCCGCTTTACTACCGTTAGGCGAAGCCACCCACACAGACGGCAAACACACCCTAGACGCCCACAAACACACTCAGGCACACACACTTACACATCCATCCAGGGAGGAACCAGCGACACCCTGGAAGAGGATTCGGTGGAGGAATCACCAGAGGTTGGGGATTGGGCACAGCTCCCCGGTGCAATAGCCAAGGCTCGAGTTCAACTCCAACCTCAACCTCCCGATTCCCCGGTCAGCGCAATATTAAGGCAAAAATCAATGTCCAAAGCCAGAGGGGGAGAGCACCTCAAAAGCGAATGCAATTTAGGAGGTATCATTACTACACACAGGAGCCTAGCGGAATATTTAATTAAGTCCGACTTCCTTCGCTTCCGTTGCTTCGTTAATTAATACAGAACAGCAATGAAATATGAAACCCAAGACTTCACTTATAATCATTTTTAGAACTATACCTTGAAACTATAACAGGAAAAACCTCTGGATTATAATTAATTAAAATTGATTTTATGTTTATAGGGAAAGATACTTCTTCTTTTACTTCTTTTCTATAATCAGCTTAGAAAACAATTTTTAAAGTATAAATCCAAAGGTAATCTATTTATCTGCAGTAACGTATTGAGAAATATTGATGTACCTAAATACGTAAAAATTTCATAAAGTCAAGCGAACTGCACATAATTGCTTAACAAATATATCAAATTCTGGATGGTAGAGTCTGCTTGATTTTAATTCATATAATTAATAGCCTATTCATTTAGTTTATGTTTAATTAAGAAGATGATAAATGCAGGACTTCAAGTGGCTGTACTCCTCAGACTCAGTGCTCAAAGCTCTCGCTCCTAAGCAAGTTGATTGCCTAAACTCAGTTCGTTTGGCAACAATAATTGATTTATTGATGCAGTCACTGGCAGCTTTAAATGCATTGCAGTAACTGCCATAACTGCAGCTGCAACAACGTGCAATGGGAGCGCTAAAAAAATATGGTAAATACGTAAACATTGCAGGCCGAGTCGCATGCGCCGAAAAGTGCGCTACACTTTTTGTTGATTTCCAGCGGCCTTTCCGCTCTCTCCCTCCTTCCTTTTGCGGCAGTGTGTGTGTGTGTGAGAGGGGGAGGCAGAGCACGTTCAACAAGTGCATGTCGCTCTCCAGAGCGGCGGCTCTCTCCGGCACTCTCACTCTCTCTCTGTCAGATTTTTGGTCTCGAGGAAATATTTGATAAGCGCTTGCGAAAAAGCCCTTCGATTCCACGCCGAACGGTCAATGTTCCGGTCCTGGTTTTTAACCCTTGATTGCCGCCTGCACGCATGACAAAATAATTACGGGGAGCCCAGGAATCAGCAATCTTTTTGGCCCTATTGATTTTTCTTAGACAGCCCCAAACAACTTAAGTTCCAACTTATTTTCCAGATGACATAAGCGCGACGTCGCCGGTGGCCAGTGGCACTGATAAGGTGAATCCACCGCCCAGTTCCAGCTCCAGCCCCGGCTGCGGCTCCGCTCCTCCGGAAGCTGCCAGGCGTGCGGAAATCAATTTACAGCCGGAGACATCGGCCACGGATGCGCCGACGACGCCGCAGGACGCTGGCGGTGATCCAATAAGCGAGTCGGCCGAGGTGCAGCCAGGACATGCGGTGAGTCTTCTTTGCTCAAATCTAATTAACGACGGACGGGACAAATTGCAAATTAAAGCTGCAGGTGCAATTTAAGCGCTGTGCAGCCCAGCGTTGTGTAAGGAGGCTCTAATTAGGAGGCAATCAGCGGGGGCTGGGTGGGCCATATCCTGCCGGGGATAAATTAGGCCAAAGCAGAGGCACAAACCAGAGCCTGATAATGACAGCGCTCGGCAGGCACGCACTCGTCATCCTTCACGCAGGAGATGTGACAAAAAGAGAGGGCCAAAAGCGAAATGCGTTTAGCTCCATCGACCGGCTTTACTCATTGAAAAACGCGGCGGAAGGAGGGTGGGGAGCGCCTGAACGGAAAGCACAGGAAAGCTCTCTCATAGAGAGCCCACGCCGGAAGCCTTTACAGGGTGCTCCAGCCAGCAGAGCAGCTCATACGAAAAAGGGGCGCCTATTGATTTTTGGGGCGCTGCGATGAACTTCACCCGGCTGGCTGGCTGGCTGACTGACTGGCTGCCTGGCAAGATTGGAGCTGCTTCGGGGAGAGCAGAGGGAGGAGGATGAGGAGCAAGAGACCTCTGTGGGGGTTGCCTGGTAACATGAGCTGCCAGCAGCGAGCACGCGCCGGCCAGCTGGCGGGAAGTGGAGAAGCCTAGGGGTTCACTGGGACTGGGAGCTCAAAGTTTTCCAAGAGCTCGCCACTTGAGCGTAACAAACTGCTTGGCAAAGAACTAAATCGATTTTTTTGTTACCACTTGCAACAGCCACAGGCACAGGCACAGACACAGGCTCAGCAACAGCAGCAGTCACATCCTGTGACGGCCAACTGGAGCCCAACGCCGCGACGCCCGCGCACTCCGCCGGCACCCCAAAACTCTCCCATAGGTTTTGGCCAAACGGCAATTGTTCCAGCCGCCTTGGCCCCTCTCCTCCAGCAGCAACAGCATCAGCAGCAGCTACATCTGCAGCAGCAGCAGACCAGCAACCTCAAACGGAGTGCAACATTGGCCAGAAATCGCAACAGCTGCAGCAGCACCAATCGCATCATCGAGTGCGATCTCATTCCGAGCAAGAAATCAAAACGGAAGGCGGCTAAAAAGGATACTGGCGAGGGCGAGAATATGGAGCCGGTGGAGCCCATCGTTAGGGAACAAATTCGAGTGAGTAAACCTCTAATAAAGACTTTTTTTGGCTAAATCTAAAAAATTTAAGTTTCTAAAACTCAAACTTACAGGATATATCCAGTATGAATATTTGTTTAAAGATCGGACTTTATCATCACCATTAAGTTCTTTTTTTTACCAAAAAAATCTTCTGTAAATACATTTTAGCTTTTTGGATAATAATTTTTTAGTATTTAGATTTCGCCAAATTTAGAATACGATTCCTTAGAATTAAAAACACTTCAAAAGTCTCAACTAATAAATACTTTTTCCCCCAGGACATCAAGCCATTGCCGGGTTTCCTGCAAGCCTTTGGCTCCACCGAAATCGGACGCTTTTCCGAGCGATTCCTGCAGACGCCAGAGTCTCTAGTGGAGCGTCTGGCTGAGGAATACGCCGCTAGCTCGGTCAGCAGTTTTCCAGCTTCTAATCCAACGGGAGGAGGGTACATGGAATCGGTCCCGACCACGCCCACACACAGCTACTACGCCCACGAGGAGGGGCCGTATCTCGGCGGGGATGGTGGTCGCAATGGGTATCCAAGGAATCGGGTGCGCGGCCACGGCTACAGCTACGAAATGCCGGATTACATGGCGTATGAGCGATATGCGGCATACGGAGCCGGGAGGCCACGAGGTCGCTACGGCGAGATCCGATGCAATGGCTACTAGGTCGGAGCAGATATGGCTTAGGGTTAGTGTTGTTGTAGTCGTGCATAGTCGTTGTCATTCGATATTCTCTGTGTGTGCCTTTTTCGGTCAAAATTGGACAATGGATCCCCCCGAAGAGTTGCTGTTGTTGTTGGGGGCCTTGTTCGGCAACGAGTGCGTTCAAAATTTACCACAAGAAAACCAAAAGAAGAAAAAAGAAAACAAAAGCCAAAGTATTGTTAGCATCCATCTACGTGTAAATGAATAATCAATTAAGTAGTTCAATGTATTTTTAAATCGAAGCCGTGTTTTAACCGACTCAGCAGAAGGCGAGTCGAGATCTTGTCCCACTGTACATACAAATGCATTTCGTATATGTAAACTCTAGATATAGTCAAGCTACTTGGGCAGTTGGTAAAGGGATCTAAACGTTTTCGAGGCTACATTTTTCTCGATTTCTACACACACTCAAAATTGTTTACAGCACCGTTTCCGAAAGCGGAAGCATTTTTAAAGAAAGTAAAAAAGGAAAGAAAGGGGCCCAAACTCTGTAAACGCTTCAAAAAACAAGTAATGAAAAGAGAAAGTCTTACATTTAGCAAAAAGATGTGCCATTGACAAAATGTATCTTTAATTAAAAACACCATAATTTAGGAATTACGTTTATGTACAATACGAGTTAACGATTAGCTACGGTAATCTAAAGCCAGATAGTTATTGCTAAAGCAATGCAGTACACTCTAGTCTAGGACACCGACCATTCACACCACAGATACGGACACAGACACACACTCGAACCACCGCACTAATTTGTACTTGGCAAAATTGATTTACTTTCCATCGATCTACTAACAATTTTCTCATTTTCGATTTGATTTCTTTGTCGTATATTGAGTGCCTTAATTTACTTGATTTCCAATATATATATATATATATATCTGTGCGTGAACAAATAAAACGTAACGAATTTGTATGATTTACTTGTAGAGAAACAACCAAGTTCAGGTTTCAAATGGGCCCAACTAAATTTCAAATGCAAAATCGAACAAATCAATGAAGACAAAGATACAACCGAAAAACCAAACACATCGAGCGACATTCAAAAATGTTTAATAGCGATACAAAAAAAAAAAAAAAAAAGACAAAACCTAGGTAATACATGTTGTAAAGAAAATACTCACCCGAAACGAAAAATCGAGCAAAACAAAAAGCAAAGCCTTTCAGATGTCTTCAACAAAAATAAAGGAACAACCAACCAACCGAGGACGAACGGGGCAGCGTTACAATATAATAAACAAAGTATTTAGTATAATTAAGTCCGTGTGTAAATAAATACATTTGAAAGTTTGAATTTTACGAAATAAATGACACAAAACGATTAGCAAAGGATCGAGACTGCAGATCGGTTATTAATCGGTTATTAACCTGTCGCTAAGTTCTCTTTTGATTCGGGACTTTTGTTTAACTGTTTTTATTCGTTTAATTAATTTATAAATATTATTACATAACCTAGAAGAAGTGTTTATTGTTTTTTCTTTTGTGTTTGGGTTTCTTGTGTGTTTTTAAATTAATTACAAAAATAGTTCAGTTGTAAGAAAATATCAGAATCGCATAGTAATAGTAGTAAGAATTTAGTTGAGCGGAAACGAAATAAGCATACGACGAAGTTGACTGTGGAACTAAAATACAAAAGCTGAAGATGCCTTGGGGTTCCTCCAAGGCGACAAGGGACTTTGGGTCTTACGAACTAAACAGAAGCGGCGTGAGTAATTAGGAGCTAGTACAACACATACAACTGAGCGTTTCGGGATCGGGATTAGAGGGACCTGGGGGTGGGTGAGTTGGCGGCTACAGTTTGAGTAGACTTCTTGCTGGTTTTATCGCTTTAGTTTCCGCGTACATGTATAAATAGTTTCTTCTGCTCACTTTCGAAGGGTTTATCTGGGGTTTTAGGATCGCTTACATCCGCCCTACATTTGGGCAGCAAACAGTTACGCATCGGTAATAATTGGAGTTATAAATAATTAGTTAATGTATTATTATATATCATTAAATGTCGTCCGCCCCTCACTTCCTGGGTAGGCCGAGGGACACCGCTGCGTCCGTGTCTTGTTTGTGTTGCTGTGGCTGGTGCTGGTGCTGATGCTGATGCAGGAAGCGCGGCGCGCTTTCCCGCAATCATGAGGAGGATGCCGCCGAGGAGTTCTTCGTGGAGCTGCCGCCGCCGCTAATAGAGTTGCGCTGCTTCTCGATATACACGTTCAGCAGCCTCACCTTGCTGGGATTCAGCACGGACAGCTTGGGCTTGACCTTCTCCTCGCCGAGGACAAAGTACAGCTTGACGATGCAAAAGACTGCCGCCTTGCGCACCATCGACTGCGTGTCGTCCGCCGACCGCGCCAAGTTCGGGAACACAATGTCCAGGTGGGCGTCCGTGATCTCCGAACCGTGGTGCTCGGTCACCTCCAGCAGGATCTTAATGGCGCACAGATTCGTGGGGAACTCGCCCGTCGCTATCACCGGATTGACAATGTTGATCGACAGGTCCAGCGGCAGGGAGGGCGCTATGCGTGGAATCATTGAATCAATATCCCGCAGCGCCTCTTTGCTGTGTTGATAGCACTGCATGATCTTCAGCAGGATCAGCTCCAGGAAGTGCATCCAGTTATGGCGCATCTTGGTGCTGCGCATGATCTTGCTGAGCACGTGCAGGCCGGAGATGACAACGTCCGTTGACTCTGCCTCCAGGATATTGAGCAGCATACGCATGATCGACTTGAAGTTCTTGTTGGGCAGCTCACAGTTGCCGCCCTTGATGCAAATGCCCAAATTCGTAAGCGAAGTCTGTAGCAGTTCCACAGGCTGATCCTTGGTTAGAGTCAGCGCCACGCGCACCACCTCGCTCTCCATCAGGTCGCTGGCCAGGATCAGCTCCCCGTTCTCGGCCACGTTCAATGTGATGGACACCTTGGCATCGCCTGATGGCAACGGCGACTTCGCATTTTGAACAGTCCGATCTCGCTCTAGGTTATCCAGCCGCATGGTGGCCGATTCCGGTGTATTCGATTGCGTGGTATTGGCCGACGATTGCGTCTTGGAGTTGGAAGACAGGGAGGCACACGAGTCCTGCTGGCCCAGATCGTGGTACTGCAGGTGTCCGTTGAAGCCATTGGGCGCCAGCGCCGTCTGATACTGGCCGCCGAAGCAGTGGCGGATCTCCTCCGACGTCTTCTGTATGTTGTGCTGGATGGCGTCCAGCTCCGAGGAGAAGAGCAGCTCCTGCTCCACAGAGGACTGACGGGAGCGGGGACTAGTGGAGCTCAAACTGAGCTGGTGATGGCTCTGTAGCGAAGCGAACGGCCCCACCGAGGGGCTCTGCAGAGGCTTGGGGCTACTGCTGCTCAGCGGAGAACTACTTGGCGAATTGGCGCCTGAATTGCCACACTGGCTTTGCCGGCGCATTTGCGCCTGTATGCAGGTGCGGGCCGTGTCCTGGTATCCCTTTGGCAGGTTGGCCAAGAGCCGGGTCATCTGCGGGGCGTTTAGATTGTAGAGCGCCACCAGGCAGTTCCGGGCGTGTGAGCGCAGCTCCATCGACTTTTGGTCCGCCGACAGCTGGGCTAGCTTAAGGACCGTCCGTTCGCAGGCCTGGCTGTGCTCGCTGGGGAAGTCGCTGCTCTTGCAGTACGTGTTGGCCAGGTCGGTGAGGAAGCGCAGGATGGCGATGCGCGTCTTGGTCGTCGGCGTCTGCGTGGAGTCCGAGATGATCCTAAACAGCTCCTTGAGCTGCAGCTGCGTAGGGAAGTACTCGTGCACCACCACCAGCGTTTTGCAGATTTTGCTGTGCATCGAGTTGAGGAGGTCGGTGCCCAGCTTATTGAACAGCCGTGTCAGCAGGATGAAGAGCCAGTCGTGCAGTTCGGGAGCATGCACCAAGATCAGCTCCGTGACCGTGTCCAGGAACAGCGAGTACACCTTGGTATGCGTGTCCATGAACATCTTGCGGAACATGTCCAGCACACACTGCAGCTGCTGCGGGGTCAGCTCCTTGCCATCGGCCAGATACTGTGTGAGGCTAATGAGTCCGTCCTTCCGCTCCGACCAGTGCGTGGAGGCGCAGAACTGGATGATCGTCTCGATGTCATCGAAGGGCGCCCGCTGCGTGCTCCAGTCCAAGCGGGTGTGGCTGCCGCTCAGCGAGTAGTTCGATTTATTGCCCCTCGTGTAGCTGGAGTCGAAGGATCGCTCTGAGCACACCGAACTGGCCTCGGAGTCAATGTCGTCCGACTCATCGCGTCCCAGCAGCTTCCTGCCCATCCGCATTCCCCCGCTGCGCATATAGTCTCCGGACACATAGTTCTCCTGCCCGTCATCTCCTCCTCCGCCCAATGTGTGTTCTGCTTCGCGGGACTGCGCTAGGAGACGAGCTGCTGCCGATGGCCTCACCGGATTATTCCTCTCTGGCGTCCGTCGCGATCCCGTTCCCGTCGAGTACATGCTGCGCTTCATCAGGCCGCTACCCAATCTGGTGGGACTCGTTTCTCTGGAGCTGGCCGTGCTTCGGGGAATTCCAGAGGCCTTTTTGGGTATGGCGCCGGTTGCTCCACGATAATAGCCCCCTAAGCCGCCGTACTGATCCCGCAGCTTTGTGCTTGGCGAGGTGGAGCGAGATCCTGGCTGTGACTGGGAAACACCCGCCCTGCCCCGGGTGCGAGGCGTAACAACTCCCGGCGTGGTGGCCGGTGTCATCCCGCTGTTGGAATTCAGACGCGGCCTGGGCAGCGACCCACTGGCCGCCGCTCCGGATACCGGGCCCTGGGTGATAGAATTACTGGGCACCAGCGGCTTCTTTTGCCTCGAATACAATGTGTATTGCGCCCTGGCTTTGGCTCTCTGGGCCGCCGCCGTGTCGACCGCCGAAATGGAGCGCATACTGGGCGTGGGCTTCTGCAGGGTTCCCGGAGCTCTGCCAATGCGGGACACGGTGCGTCTCGTTTCCGGTGCCGCCACTGAACTGCCGGAACTGCTGCCACCCTCTCGCTCCCGTTCCAATGCTCGCTGGGCTGCTATATCCAGTGTGCCGTAGATTTGATCGGCCAGGTCGGGAAAGTGTCTCCTGAAAGCCCAGTAGGCGCACCTGGAATAACGTCGCGCGTCGCTGTCCGCATCCCCGATTGACTTTTTAAGTGTATCCCTCAGAACGGTGGAATGCCGCTCCAGCGCCTTGGTCTGCCACTCCTCGAACAACAGTACCATTAGCTCACACAGCGTCGACCGGATATCCTTTGACTTGGACTGATTCAGTGTGTCCGTATAGATTTTGAGCAGCTTCGGGGCATGCGTGTACTTGATAATGTACTTCAGGGCCAGCGTGGATGCCGAGGCTATTACCTTGGCGCTGTTTTGAATCAGGTTTATCAGCTGCTCCAGAATGCTCCAGCAGAAGGCGTCCAGCTTGTTCCGCAGCGTCTTGGACATGTAGGCAATGGTGATGCAAGCCTCGCGGATCACTTGCGAACGTAGCTCCTCCTTCAGGATGTCCAGAAAGCCCAGCGAAAGTTCCTTTAGCTGAACTGCCACGAACTGCGGCTGTGTGTGGTAGCTGAGAATAAGCAGTGCTCGGATCTTCTTCAGCGCCTCCACACGCTTCTCCCAATCCGCGGTCTTGTCGCTAATGATCACCAGTACTTGCTTATATATATCGTCCATGTCCTTGGCATGGAAGATGTTCAGCTGCGGGACCACTTCAAAGCTAGCTTCGAAGATCTCCATGGTCACGGCGCCGGCATCGCCGCTCACGTCGGTCGAACTGGGTTTGGATCGCAGCGTTGAGGAGACGGCCGAGTGCAGCGGCCTCTTGATCATTCTCGTGGGTCGCTCCCTTATCCCAATGTTGTCCGCTTCGTCCAGGCCCAGGCCGTTACCGTTGCCATTGCCATTGCCATTGGTGTTCTTCAGGGCGGAGGGCAGCAAAAGTCCCTCCTGCTTGACTTGATCAAACTTTTGCTCCAACAGCGCCAGTTTGGAGGCGGGCATGTCATCCATGCGGCGCAGGTCTGGCCGCAGGCGATCGCCCACATGCTTGTAGATCTCCACAAGCGTCTGAATGGCTGCCTCCCGCACATTTACAGTGGGATCACCCAAAAGGGCACATACTGGCTGAATATAGACGCGCACGCTCAACTGCTGGGTGCCATACTCGTGTAGGGCATTCACTATGGTCTGCAGGAACTCCTCGCGCACCTTGGCGTTCTTGTGCTTGAAGCAGCTAGTGGCCAGCTTGTCGATAAGCGTCTGCGGCGGCAGCACTCGGTGCTCCATGAGGTCGCGCAGCAGCAGTTGCGCCTTCTCGCGCACCGTGTCTCGGCTGTCGCCCAGCCGATCGATCACATGCGGCAGCACGGTGGCTGTGTACGCGTTGAAGTCGCTGCCCAGCCGCTTGATCAGCTCCGAGAAGGCCTCGAGCGACTTTTGTGCAATCTTAAAGTGACTTCCTGTCAGCCATGGCATCAGTCCATCGATGAGGAAGCCCATGTCTGTGCACACAATGGAGTTTGTGTCGTCGCTCAGGAATGTCACCAGGTCCTCGGCCAGCTGCACCTTCGCGCGCATATCCGCCTTGGGCATCTGCTGGATGAACCCGTCCAGATCGCTGGGCTTGCGGTACGCCATTGCGGCTGGTGTCTATCCGCTCCTCTGCGCTGCGGCAACTGCAATAAACCAGGATTCAGAGTTAGTTCACGTGCTGCAGTGTTTCGCAAATTAAATTAAAATTTCATGAAGGGGCTGCCAATTTTGGCGCAAGGATGCAGGGACTATAAAAAGTTCGCAGTGATAGATTGGAAATTGATGGCCAGGTCAACTACTTGAAATGTTTTCCAATTTGCTAACATTAAAACTTGTAATTCATCTTCTATAAAATAAATTTAAGTAAGTGTGTAGAATGAATTTCAGTAATTGTCAATACTGAAAATTGACTAATACTTATTTTTTGTGTTTATTTAAGAGACCTAAGCTATTATACATCAATACAGGTTCTTTCATGGGAATTTTATGAACACTTGAGACACTCGTAAACCCTTTTTAAACTTCATTAAAAACTAAACAGATTAATTTCTCTGTAAAAGACATGTGCCTCCCTGCCTCTATAAAACCTTTTCAAAGAATTTACACTATTGATGAAACTTTGCACTATTAACAAACTTCAATTCAAACTTTTTTATGGATAAATATGTTTAAAAACATCAGATAAATACTTCCTCCTTCGACCTGCAAACAAAAGCTCAAGTTCTTAAAAAAATCTAAAGCCGTGACTAATCGGATGCTGTTGTCGTCGACCTTCCCAAAATGTTCCCGCCAAATCCCTTACACTCTCGTTTATCGCTTTCAAATTGCTGGAATTCACTGCTCGTGCGCAGTGGAACCCCAAAAGTGGATAGAAGCAGCAGCGCAACAGCCGCAGCAATTGGCCAAGTGGGCAACAATTTCCGTGTGAGGTGAAGTCACAGAGCCAGAATAGCGATAAAGAGCGGAGTGGAGCACAGCACAGAGAATGAGAGCTGGGAGCGGAGAGCTGGAAAAGTAGGTGAATGGCTGTGCGGGTGGGGATGGGCATGGGCACGGGCACGGATACACGGATACTTGGCCACCGGAGTTGGCGAGGAGATAGGAGGGATATATGGGCGTCCAGATGGTGGGGCGTTGTTACGTGCACAAAACGTGAATCATCTCACAAGCGCCGAGAGCGTGACGAAGTCAGTCTGAGCCTCGGTGGGTGCAAAGCTGGGTGGCTGTGGGGGAGGCGGTGTACAGGAAGCTTGGAAAACAATATATGGATTTGTATTTGGAATTCCGTGATTTCAATTTTTGGCAGAGTGTGCGCTCGCTGCCGTCACAATTCAACAATTTGTGTGTGCGAAGAGCAATAATAATATTTACAGTGCACACTCAAAGCGGGGAATACTATGCCTGATTAATGGTAAATTCCGTTATTCTTTGTAAAATCATAACTGGATCGTATGATGCGGACACTATATATTTTCTAAACTTTTTTGTTTGAATTTATATGAAATTTACGAGTAAAATTGGCAACTAGCAATTCAAACAAATTAAATCGATTGGCACGCTTTGGAATCAAGAGCTTTTATGTCAATTTGGTAGATTTAACTAAATAAAACAAGTAACAGTTTCAACCAATACAGAATGGCATTCCTCAAGGCTCGCCACTCTCAGTCGTTCTCTTCACAATAGCCTACAACCAACTTGCCGAAAAACTCACTCTTCACCGAAACATTAGCCTTAGCGCATATGCCGACGATTTTAATATCATACTTAAAATAAAAAACAAAAAAAATATTAACATAAACATAAACCCTATTCTCAATACCATATTAGACTGGGCGGAATATTCAGGTGCACTGCTCTCACCTTCAAAGTGCAAACATTTACATGTTTGCAGAAAACATAATTGTAACTGCAACTTACAAGCCCAAAACATGCAAATACAAAACGTAACATCGCTAAAAATACTAGGAATACACTTTAATAACAAATACAAATGGAAAACACATGCAGATCAACTAACTTCCAACCTTAAAAAAACCATCAACATAATAAAATGCCTATCAAGCCCTAAATTTAATTGCAACACCTCCACACTTGTCAACATCACAAAAGCAACCCTCATTGCAAAAGCAGACTACGGCCTTCCAATCTACGGATACTCCCCAAACTCAACTCTAAGAAAAATAAAATCCACAACCAACACAGCATTCAGAACCGCTCTTGGAGCTTTCAGAACAACGCCAGTAAGTAACATCCTCTTCGAAGCACGAGCAGACACCCTGGAAGACAGGCGAGACCTACTTACCTCAAAGCTTACAAAAACTATAATTAATGCCAACAACTCCCCAATTATAAAAATATTAAAAACCTACCGCCCCTCAAAACGTATTCAATACAA